>JBAGKK010094162.1:0-26297 GCA_037177015.1 Euceroptres primus
TTTCACAACCCATGAAAAGTCTCTTCTGGTTATAATCTCGTTACCTACCTAAATGATAATTCAGAAATCTTCTAAATTTTTAAAAATGTTTAATTTTGGGTTTAACAAATATTTGTATAAACTCAAGAGGATTAAAATGAAATTTAAATTAAACAGATCCTTTATCTAAATCAAACAAATAGTACCAAACAAATTATTTGTTTCAATCAATAAGGTGGATATTTTCCATTTATTAAAATTAAATAAATGTCTTGTTAATTCAAGCAAAAAATTTTCCTTTCAATTATATGAATTCAAATAATTTTCTTTATTAATTCAAACAAATTTTTTTGTTCAATTCAAACTAATTTTTCTTGTTTAATTCAAATAAACATTTTTCTGAATGATTCGAAAAGCAAATTTGAAAAGGAATAAAATTATTTAATATAGTTTACAACTTTACAAAGTTTCCTTTTGATAAAAGTCCGTTTCTTGAATTAAATAATTGAAAAAATTTCTCAAAAATATTGATTTTAATTTTCCCTCGCACTCCATTCTTATTGAGATTCCGTTACTCCGATTTCCACGTCACAGAAATATATATGCCTCCCATTGAACTCTGAGAGGAATCCTTATCTACGATTCATGATACGAACGTGAAATGCTTCCCGCGCAATTTCAAAGCCACGAGATTCTTCTGCTCGCTCCATTTATTATCGGACCGACTAGTTGCGTATCCCGAATAGTTTTCACCTCGATTTTCGCCCTCTCGAGTTCCCACTGAGTAGGTCAAATAAAATCTGATAAAATTTGAGAGCTGAGAAGGCAACGAAAAAAAATTTAATTTATCTTGAATTAGCGAACGAATCTCAAACTCTAATTTTTTCTGACTTTTAATATCTTTCCTTTTTTATTTTATTTGAACATTATCGGAGCGGAAGAGCCGAAGTACTTGAAAGTGTCACCCCATATCGACAATTCTGCCAATTTCGTTCCCCTAAGTGCATTGATAGGAAGAAGTTTGCATAGTTTAGAACTTTAGTAGTTACAAACGAATTGTTTTCATTCTAAAAGAATTTTAAAAAACAAAGAAAATAATTAGCTGACAGATCTAAAGTCCGATGCAATCTAAAACAGAATTCTCTTGAATTTGATTTATTTTCAAAAATAATTATCGATTTGAATTTCAGGCTTTTATTACCGATCCAGGTTAATTATTTATCAGTGATACTCATTATCATTCAACCTCAATTCAACTTATTTTCTTTTGTGCAAACGTCATTCACTTCTGAATTGAATTTGATATCATACGTGATTTCTGCACTAATGAGAAAACTTTCCTCAGAGCCGAATAGTTTATTTTCAATAAAACAGAAAAAAACTGATAAGCGGAAAGTAAAATTTATCGAAAAAATCGCTAAATTAATCAGGTACCAAAATAGTTTCCTGAGGACCAGAACCAAAACACGTATTATTGTATTATTTCCCAGGACATACAGATATTTTAAATCTCTGATTTGGGATCTACAATTTGAAAAATCCATTTTATAGTTTTCAGGTTACTGAAGACAAAAGATGAGCCTTTTCTAATCCTCAACTAAAATATAAAAATCCCAGAAAATCTTCTGCTACTCTTTGAAATAAACCAAGCAAATCCAAATAAGAACCAAAAGCTTAATTATTATCAGATAAATAACTTGATGAAGTAGACAATAAATTTTTGTGCTCCCTTTTTAAGGAGACAGCAGAAGAACTCGGTTCTAGCATTGGATTACTCATTTCTCTGTTTTAAGATCAATCTCGACTGAAAATTGGCGAAATTGCTTGAGCAAGCCTATCTGTCACGGGATCTCATTTTTGTCGATAATGCAAGAAACAGGTTTCTGAAAACTCCCGCCGCTCCTTTTGCAACGATCGACGGTGTCGTGTACAAGGAATTCGAACCGTGCATCGTAGAGCTTCCTTGAGAAACAAGATGACAGAGTTCATCCAGGATCGCTAATAAAATATTCTTATAATTTTGCTAACGTTCCAATCACACGCAATGAAGTCCGATTTTTTAAAGTTAAATAATGAATAAAAAGCTGTAAGATTTCATCTACCATAATTAAAATTTTTTTTAATAAAAAAAGAATGATAAATTGCATTTTCAAATCTTCTAACCTCAACTTTTTTTCACTTTGTCTCAGTTTCGCAATATTAGGTATATTATTTAGAAATTATTAGGTATAAAATTTAGAAACTTTTTTTATTGAATCCTAACCTCAAAATCTTAACCAAATTATATTAGGCATAATTAAAAACAACACAAACTAAACCACTTTTTAAAATACGAAGTTACGAAGCAAGAACGATGGACGAAAATAATTATCAAATTAGAAGCGACTGAACAAAGCGGGAGTAGACACCAAAAAAGTAAACAAAAACAAATAAAAAAGCAATAAAGAGATGAAAACCTGCCGTGTTCTGAGAGTTTGAGCCTCTGATCAAGTCTCAAGTGACTCTCAGACAACCGTTACTGCCAGGAGGCTAGCAACTTCCTCGATTATACGAGTTTTCATTACACAGGTGCACGATTTTGATTCCCACGTCACGATAAACAACTAAATTACTAAATTATCCCAGTAGCAAAAAAAATCGACGCGTCACACTCGGAATTTGAACCTTGGCAGAAAGCGAGGGCAAAAGTGAAAAGTTTGCAACTAACCTTTTTTTAGACTGCGTGCCAAACTGGTTTCCGTCGTAATCCACGTTTGGTAGTTTGTTTCAGTAAAAGTTTGAACTTTCTTACGCACTGAGAGCACAAAGAACACAAACACAGGCACTCACTCGCGACGGCGTCGTGCAAAACGAAACGACTTAAATCATGCGAGTCAAGATAAATACAGCGTGCGTGCAGAATATATATTTTTATTCACAAGAAGTGAACAGAATTCATACACAACTCAACACAACAGCGTCGCGTGACCGGCTACGGAGTCGACTAAATTCGGATTGCCTCGATACCAACGCACCACCCCCTCTACAATGCACCACCACTTCTTGGAACTTAGAAATTTACCGGCGACTGTAAAAAACGAATCGTGAACTGATTTTAATCATTGGATTTATGAAATTTCTGAACCTCACTTAAGACGAACACAATTTAGTAGTTTCTGTAGAAATTGACAGTGTAAATACGACTAAAATTAAGAATTTTATGGAATCCGTTGGGCGTGCGAAGCGGGAGACTCGATTTCAAACCCGATACTAGCGTCGCCACTCGAGTTTTCGAACTAAATGGTCGGTCATTTTCGTTTCGATTCGACAATTTGAATTTGGCGGTAAATTTAAACTTGTTTTCACGATATATATATTATGATTAATTTAAACAAAAACCTCGAATCCTTTCAACTTTATGGATATGTGATACATAATGACGTGACTAATTACCGACCGATTTTTTATTTACATTTAGCGGGTTTATTAAGAGAGAAATGCAAATATAATGCTGAAATTTTGGGAAATAATAAAGAATATATTAGGCATCGACGTCTGGTGCGTTTCTGCTTGTATTTTGAAAAAAAATTTTGAAACATCGATTCCTTGATATATTCCTTATTATTTTCTCAGATTTCAGCATTATATTTGCATTTCTCTCTTAATAAACTCGCTGAATATAAATAAAAATCGGTTGGTCGTTCGTGACATTATTATGTATCACATAGCCTTAAATGAAAGGTAGTTAAATTTGTGAAATAACAAAATAAAGTCAAGTATTACAATAATAGAAAATTATTTTTATATCAGTATTTTATAATACATATAAACATGTTATAGAATAAAAAACTAATTATTGCATTAATTATTAAAGTAATTTAATATATGAAATTTTCATTTTATATAAAATTAAAATTTTATATATTAAATCACTTTATTAATTAATATTTCATTATGATCACTTTGTTTTCGAAGTTTTTAAAGTTTTTTTTTCAAGAATTATCATGAATAGAAATTTATTACATTAAAAAAAGGCTATTGCTGTCAACTATCATAAATTTATTTTTTTATTATTTAAAAAGCAAGTTTCAAATATGGTTTAAAAAATTTTTATCGCTATTGAAAAAACTTTCAATTTACTTTATTTGCAATGTTCTATTCACTCATTATTTCATTAAATTTACTCAGGTTTAAAATTCGTTTCAACTACTTTTTTAAATTTAAACGATAAATTGTATTGTAATCATGTAAATTTCCAAATTTATTATTAAAAAATTATATTTGATTCTTTTTCCAGTTAGAAAAAATTCAATCGAGAGAACGATTTATAAAAGAACAGAAAAAGAAGAACCAAAATGAATTTCAACGCATTTTGGAAGACAATAATACATTTATTAGGAAAAATTAGTTTGGCTTAAAATTGTTTGTTTAATAATTGTTACATTTGACATTTTATGTTTTTCCTTTAATCTTACTAAACATTCCTCATTTTTATCCGATTTTTAATGAGCAATAGCTCATTTTGTTCATTAGAATATTCTCTACAATTCTATTCGTTGAATTTTATTTTAAAAATTTGTTAGAAAGTATAAACTGTACAAAAGTTGTTTATGTAACAAATCATAAACAAGTTATTCCTAATAAAATTCAACGAACAAAATTTTAGAGAATGTTCCAGTAAACAAAATGGGCTATTTTTCATTAAGATTAAAATTACGAAGTTTAGAAAGATTAAAGAAAATACACAAAATGCCAAATAATTATTATTAGACAAATAATTTTCACCCAATCTAATTTTTTCATGTGCTTGAAGTTCTGAACGTTCAAATGAACGAAATTTTTATTTGATTTCATTTGAAACTCAAATTTCTCCTAAACTATTTGGTTATTAATATAGAAACTAATGAAATGATAAAGAAACTCGTGATATTTCTCTTTGTTTTGTAGATTGAACGATATTTCAAGATAATTTGAGTTAAAAAAAAAAGTTCGTTCATTTGGACGTTCAAAACTTCAGATACATATTTTTTCTAAGAAATGTATTGCTGCCCCTTCCAAAATGCATTGAAATTAATCTTGGTTCTCTTTTCCTGCTTCCATAAACAATGCATTTATTTGTATTTATTCCCCTGTTATTTTAATATTTATTCTATTTAAAATTTATTCCCCTGGTATTTTTAATCAAAATCAATTTCCCCCTTTTTTAAAAAAATCTCCTTTCTTCGAAAATGTATCCCCCTATTGCCCCTAAAATTGAACTACCTCAACCGCTGTGATCCCTGGTTATGTTATGATATGTTTATATATGTATTACAAAATACTGATGTAAAAATAATTTTCTATTGTAGTACTTGGCTTTATTTTGTTATTTCAAAAATTTAACTACCTTTAATTTAAATTAAGAAAATATTAATGCAGCTTAAACTCATGTATTTGGCAGAGTTTCTTGCACACGTAGTCTTTTTGGTGGGATTTCATTTTTTATAAAAATAATATCATATACAAAATATATTTTCTATAATTAGTCATATTTTAACATTTAAATTATACGAATAGTTTTTAAATATTACTTTAATATTAACGATGTGCATTATACAAATAAGCTAAATTCTATATTTACATTAAATATTCTAATTTAAAGTCACTTACAATTTTTTTATGTAAAAGAATATAAGAACAGGCTTTTTCTGCATTTTGGAAATCACGTTTTTTATTTATTATTTCTTAACGGATGTAATTCTGAACTTATTTCTTATCCGAAATAACATGTAAAGTCGCAAAGTAAGATGACATTGCAAAAGTTTTATGAATATTGGTATACAATTGTAGCCTGCAAAAGACTTTTTGTGACGCGTTTTTTTTTAAATTCAATCATATGTAACGTATTTCTTCAATTTTTAATTAATATATATTGTCCAAAAGTACAGAAATAGTGTATTTTGCTAGGTTTTACGTTTCCACCAATTTTTGGTTGAGATATATCATAAATTGACTGAGATATTCAATTTTTAGTGTTTAAAATTATTTTTGTTCCAGATAATAATTCTCGGTAGCGCATTTTCTTATAATTATTTGCATTAATTATTTTGGCAAAATAAATACGAGTAATGATGCCGCTCAAGGCGAGGAATGTCGAGGAAAAAATCGAGGAAGGCAAGGAAAATCCGAGCAAGGCCTTTATTTTCGAGGAACTTAGGCGACTAAAATGCAAGGACTTTTTACAAAAGGCCTTGAAAATCAAGGACTTTCCTTGTCCTTGTCTTACATCCTTGAGTTCCTTAGCCAAATGTGCACCCTGCAGCGCTAGACCTGTCTGAGGAAACGGACAAATACGTTAGAGCCCTTCCGAGTATTTGAATACTTTTCAAATTAAGTGTTAGGTGAAAAGTTTTTTTTATCTTAGCTTCACAATTAATCTAGCTTGAAATTTATTTAAATTTTAATTTAATTTAAAATTAATAATTTGTATGTTCATTACAATTTTTAACTAAATTATTATTTAATTCAAAGGTAATCGAAATATTAAATTAAATCTTATAGGTAGGTTCAAAGTAATTTTGTGAGGAAGGACATTTAGAATTTTAAATGCAAAAGTATGTGGTTCACAACAATATACATTATATAAAATTAATACTGTTATTAAATACATTTTATTACGTACAAAAAATAATCATACAGGATAGTTAAAAATATTTACTTAAAGAATAATCAATTATGGTAAATAATAATATAAATAATTAATGTAAATAAAATATAAATATAAAAATAGTTCATTAACTCCATAAAATTATATTATTTTAATTATTATAATAGTATAATAATTAAATAATTATCATACTATTATAATAATTATTACTAAATAATTAAATATAATAATTTACTTTATAAACATGCTAAACTACAATTTTTTAATAATATTTTTAATTTGACAATTTTTTCCCTTTTAAAATTTGCAAGTGAATAGAAGCCTGGGACTCAAATGTCCCAGGCGGTCAACCCGGAATAGAAAAAAAGGGTGTTCAGCGTGACTACCGCGAACTACCATTGACACAAAAAATTTGAAGAGTTTAGAGTTTCAGAGAACGGGATTTTCATTTTTATGATCGACGTAGACACACCTGGCAATGGAAAATCAAGGCGGCAAGACAAGGACAAGGAAAGACTTTGATTTTCAAGGACCCAAGATATCAAGGAGACTCCAAGGTAAGGATGGTATAAAGTTAAAGAATCTAAAAATTATGAATAGGGATAAATATTTTAGATTTGAATATATCTATAAATTTTTAGAAGTTTGTCCCTGAAGTTTCATATCCACTTGGCAACCCTCATATTTTAGGTTAGAATTCGGAAAAAATCCCTTTAAAAAATCTAAAAAAATTAAAAACTCATTACTCTTAGTTATTGTTCGGAACTTCAAAAAATTTCTGCAAATTATGTACCGTGTACGATTTATATAACAATGTCCACTCGGTAACCCATTTTTAAAAGGTGTTAATTAAATAAAAATATTTTTTAAAAATCAGAAAAAATAAAAAAATAAAAATATCAGAAAAAATCTGGAGGCACAGTCAAATGGAGTGCGAAAAAATAAATTTTTACAATATTTTTAAAATTTTTTATCGCTACTCTACATATTTTAAAAATAATTTTGAAATTTATTTTTCTGCGTTTATATTGAATGCGTCCACTCGGTAACTTTCCTAACATGTAAATTATAGGGACCAGACGTATTTTTAAATGGCGCTGCAAGCAGCGGCAAAACGTGTAAGTTCCTGGGTGCACTAAATTTCAATTGCGCTAAACACGTACAAAAAGGTTATAATTATTGAAAATTAATTTAGATTGTGAATTTTGAAGTCCTATCGTGCTCATAGATTATGTACATTTCTCAATTCCAGCATTATAAGAGTTACAAGCACCCAAGAATTGCGACCTGTAGAAGCGCTGTGATCGTTTGTTGGTGATACGTCAGGTCTTGATCTTTTAAATTGGCATTTTCATTTTATTTTGGATCACAATTAAGGGCGTATGATTCGTTATGATGTCACGAATTACCGACCGGGTATAAAAAATATTCGGCAATCCTATTTTTAAACAAACAAAGATGTCAAGTTGAAACTTAAGAGAATGATAGAAAATATGATAGGGCACATCTGTTATGTGCCATTTTTTCAAAATTTTGAAAAAAATTATTTTGAAAAATTTGTTTTCAAAATTTTGAAAAAATGGCACATAAGAGATGTGCCCATTCATATTGCCTATCATTCTATTAAGTTTCAACTTGATATCTTTGTTTGTTTAAAAATAGGATTGCCGAATACCTTTAATATCCCGTCGATAATTCGTGACATCATAACGTATCACACACCCCCTTAAAACGGTTTAGATTAAATTCAGTCAAATTTTGTCATAATTTAAACAATATTGGTCCAAATATTGAATATCACATACCTGATGAATTGCAGAATTGAGTCTGAAATTTTGAAACAATCCAGACAAATTTTACTGGATTTAATCCAAACCATTTTTAGATGTAACAATTTTAAGTACAGTCGGATCTCTATCACTTCTTATATCAGATCTCCTTTTTCTTCTCACAGTGGTCCTGTAGGAAGAAAAAGGAGATCTGATATGAAATGATGGAGAGTCTACTGTAAATACTTTTTTTAACTCTGCTCAGTCAGTCCCCTATTCCTCTTTTTTTCCCCTATTTTTCTCAAGATACCCTAAAATCCCTATTTTTAATTCAATTCATTTAATCATTCCGATTAATAATTTTCCAAGAATTATAATAAATATAAACTGATATAATAAATAAAACTGATATATTCAAAAGCGCCTATGCCACAATATTAAAACCTTAGAGATGCGATGCAGAGTCTTCTAGAATCTTCTAGAAACTTTAAAACTTTTCCCAAATTTTCTAAAATTTTCTAAACTGAATCGAAATCTTCCAGACTCTTTCAAAATCTTTCAAAATTTTCCATATTCATATCTTCTAAACTCTATTTCATAACCGTTTAATATCTTCTGGGGTTTCTAGAATCTTTTTTTTGGGTTCTCCTATAACCTTATAATCTTAAAAAATAATCTCGCAAAATTCTTTAATATTTTAAAAAATATTTTAGACTTCCAGAATCATCTAGAATCCTCAAAAATATTCTGAACTCCAGAATTTCCAGAATGTTGCAGAATCTTTTGGAATCCTCTAAACTGTTTTCAGAATATTTCTAAAATTCTATAGTTTTATTATTTTTTTTTTTTGAAAATCTACAAAAAAAATCTGGAAGAGATTAGAAGATTTTATAAGTTTATGGCAGAATTTAAAAGATTTTTAAGGATTCTAAAAGATTCTGAAACAAAGAGGAATATTTTTTAAAATTATAATAGAGTTTGAGTAAATCTCGGAAAGATTTGTAAACATTATAAAAAATCTTGTCGAAAAATCCAGATTTCATGAAAGATTTTAGAAAACTCTCTAGAGTTCTAAAATTTCTGTAAGATAATTTGTGGAGTATTTCATGAGATTCTAGACAGGGATATGAGACTTTTGAGGATATTTTAAAAGATTCTGGAGAATTTTAGCAAAAATTTTGGTAATTTTATAACTCAGAAATCTAAATTCTTGTCATTAATTTTAGCAGCCGAAAATTTTTATATGTCGTTAATTTTTAGTCCATACATTTTTTGATAGGATATATTTTCTGTCAGAATTTCTCTCTTTTGTGAACTTCAACGTGTCAGTAAAATGTTTTTTTTTCGGGAACATTATATTAGACCCTCTGATAATATTTTTAAATTGATTGTTGGTTTAGTTGCAGCAGTCAATATAATTTTCTTTGTTAATGCCATTTGAGTTTTCTTATACAATTATTGTATTTATTAACTTTTAATGGCTTCCTTGGTATTTTTAGAAGAAAATAAATTTCCCACTTTTTCCCCTATTCTCGAAAAAGGAATCCCCTATTTTCCCCAAAATTTAACTTCTCAACCGCTGTGATCCCTGTTACAGTGTCCATTAATCTAGATTTAATTATGTAGAGTGAAAATAATAATTTTTAAACACTTGAAGATTTTTCAAGAAACATAATTTTAATTGTTTTATTAGATTTTTCTTTATTAAATTAACAAATGACAGAAGCAGACGCGAAATAAGAAAATACTATAAGACTGGTGCGTTTCAATTTTTATTTTGAAAAACAACTATCTTTAAAATTTTTTTTTAAAATAAAAACAGAAATGCACCAGACAACGATGCCTTAATATATTCTTTATTATTTTCCAAAATTTCAGCATTATATTTACATTTCTCTCTTAATAAGCCCGCTGAATATAAATAAAAAATCGGTTGGTAATTTGTAACATCATTATGTATCAAATACCCTTAATTAAAACGTGATCTATTCTTTATTAAATAACTTATAAGAGTTATTTATATTTAAAACAATTTTGGATATTTCGTTAGAAAAAAAAAAGATAGGAATTATTATTTCAATTATTTATTATGAAACCGTAAAAGTTGTCTTTTTTTATAAAACATCGATATTTCATAGAATCAAGACGATTAGTTTACATTGAAATGCGTGGTAAATAATTTAGAATTTCTTAGACTCTCCTAAATTAAATTACAATAAGCGATTCCTTCTGAGCTTTTGGATGTCACTGTGATCTTCATAATTATTTTTATTAAAGACAAATTAGATTAAGAGTTTTCACCGCTTAGCGTTTGCATATCCTTCCTGAGTTCATAAATCTGTGAAACAAGAAGATAAATCAGTAGCTGAAAAATATATTCTAGAGATTACATTAATTTTAAGACATTTATTAATTTAATTGTGAATTAGTAGCTGAAAAATATATTCTACAGATTAGATTAATTTTAAGACATTTATTAATTTATTTATGAATTAGTAGCTGAAAAATGTATTCTACAGATTAGATTAATTTTAAGACATTTATTAATTTATTTATGAATTAGTAGCTGCAAAATGTATTCTACAGATTAGATTAATTTTAAGATATTTATTAATTTATTTGTGAATTAGCAGCTGAAAAATATATTCTATAGATTAGATTAATTTTAAGACATTTATTAATTTATTTGTGAAGTTATTTGTGAAGTTACTTGTATGTACGCCTCCGTCAACGTGATCATCTGGGGAAGAATTTGAGTGACGTGTAAGTCTTGCATCTCGTACCATTGACCAGTGGCTCGGTGCAGAATATGAACCCTGTAAGTTCCATGAGCTGGCTCACCATCATGAACTATATTCGCCACCAAATCATAGGTTGTGAATGGATGTCTCGCCTTTACTTCTGGCGTTAAAATGTCTCCGAAATCCACGTTCCTAAAAGCATTTTCCAGTATTTCAAATCTCCGAAGAACTCTTCCCTTTTTGGCGTTAGAGGATCGTCACAATTCTGTCGAAATGGGACTAATGCTAAGCATTTTACCATAAACAAATTCTTTCAAAAACCTTACATTTAAAGGGGAACTTACTTGACTGGAAAGTTGACAATAGTTGGATTCTTTTCTACGTAGAAGGTATTCTTTGTGAACCTCTGTAATTACCAAAAGAAGAATTAAAAGTAAATTCGATTTACGATTCCTAACTTGAAAATTATAAAAAGTTGAACAATACTGTTATTACAAAAAAAGCAACCTTAATGTACAAAATGAGATACGGAGGCAATTCCGTGATCTCGAATCGCTTCATAAAGTTCTCCTTGTAGGTTTTGTACTCCTTCTCTGATATTGCGTTGAATTTATTTAAGAGCGTGTACAAATTAACCTGCGGAATAATATTCTCCGTGAATTGATCCTTAAACAGTGGCGGAGGTGGTAAATCGCAGGTGAGATACAGAAACGGACTTTCCGTGACAGTCTCACGATATTCTAATGTACTTAACAATTCGCTTCTTTGACTCTCCTCGAGTTCAAGAGGCGGAATTTTTCGAGTGTATATTCTCATGTGACCTAGGAAGGTTTTGTAAATTATGCTTGAGTCTTTCTTTTTCGTTCCATTCAGTGCTAAATGTAGAGCGTTGAGAAACCATGACAAAAAGTCCACAGGATCTCCTAGAAAATAATAATTTACTTATTGTAAATTCTAATGTTAATTGTATTGTAATTTATTTATTGTAATAAAAAACCGATATTGCTTCTAATATCTTAAAATTTCTCTAGACCTTGTTCTATGAACTGAAACCTCTTTTTACTCCACAAGACAACAGCCTGCAGCATTTCATGCGGACTGACGTGGGTTTTAAAGTTTCGAGGATTCCACAACTTTCTCATAAGTTCTCCAAATCTCTGAACCAGCAGATAGGAAGAATCGCCTGGAGGTCTTTTAACTTTATCATAATTCGCTTCTCTCAAAAAGAAGTCTCTCAACGGTGTTACGTGAGACAAAGCCTAAAATTAAAATGTATGTAGTTTCATGCAAAAAATTACATAGAATTAACCAAGTTTTACCTGGAGAATAACGTTGCAATAGTCGTTGGCTTTGATATTATTCAGACCAACTATTCCTGGCGAATACATCGATCCATCAATGGCTCGAGAAAGTTTTGCGTTCGTGTCCAATTGATTGATCTGATATTTGTCGAACGTTGGATTGAGGACGTATTTAATATCGTCTAGTGAGGAATCTGTTAAAATATAAATACTAATGCTTAGTATTTTACTGTGAAGAGAAAAAGAAGTAAGAGAAAGTTTGTGCTATACCAAAAATTATTTTACTTATTATTAGACTAAATTCAAAGGAATATTTTACAGATAGGAAAAAATATAACTCACCCACAATTTCATAATTGTCTGGCAGACAATAGAACTTAAGAGTATGTAAATTTAAAAAGACGTGATGACTCTCAGCAACACTGTGAGTATAAGCGTGTGTGTTTGTACCTCTGCCTTGAAAATATTTTCCGCAAACGAGACAAGCATAAACATTAATTCTCGATAAAGAAACGGAACAGAGTTTTTCGAAATCAAAATCGAGAAACTGTCGATTAATCGTATCCAAATAAGGACATAGCCTTGGTGCATCCGAATTCTTTAATCTTGATAAATGATTTCCTGTAAATGTATTTAAAAATTTAGCATAAGTGAAGAATGAATATTTCGATACAAAATAAAATTGACAGAAGAATTGAATTCCTAACTTTGTGTTACTTTATTATTATCGAATAAAACATTGGGACAAAACAATTCAATAGAAAAATACTTTAATATTATAAATAATTTAATTAAATATAAATTAAATTAAATTTAGTTTAATTTAGCACTAGAGAGAAATGAATATTTCGGTATAAAATAAAATTGACAGAGGAGTTGAATTTCTAATATTGTGTTACTTTATTATTATCGAATAAAACATTGGAAAAAAAGAATTCAACAGAAAAATACTTTAATATTATAAATAATTTAATTAAATTTAAATTAAATTAAATTGGATTTAATTTGGCACTAGTCGGAAAGGAATATTTCGGTACAAAATAAAATTGACAAAGGAGTTGAATTCCTAATTTTGTGTTACTTTATTATTATCGAATAAAACATTGGGATAAAAGAATTCAACAGAAAAATACTTTAATATTATAAATAATTTAATTAAACTTAAATTTAAATTAAATTTAATTTAGCACGAATGGGAAATGGATATTTCTGTATAAAATAAAATTGGAGTTAAATTCCTAATTTTGTGTTACTTTATTATTATCGAATAGAACATTGAGACAAAAGAATTCAACAGAAAAACACTCTAATAATATAAATAATTTAATTTATATTACTATTTCAGGGAACGTAAAATGTCATTGCAGCTCCAAAAAAATCAAAATTCCTTTATATTTTGATAGTCCGAAATTTTCGTTTAAATTACTAAAATTATTTATTTAAATTATTAAAGTTAAGAAGATATAAATTGTAATTAATAAGCTTAATAATAAGCTTAACTAATAAGAAATGAAATAAATTTATAAATTGTAAATCTTGTAAATACAAACATAACCTCAAAATGCGATCGACATCAGTGGTTAATGGGAGCAAATAAATATAAATTGATACAAAGAAATGTAAATTTTAGGTACTGACTTTCATTTTCATCGTCTGAATCACTGAAACGATCGGCAAACTTTCTTTTCCCATTATTATCCATATTTTTATTAAAAAACTGCCGACAAATATTAAAAAATGGAACACTTGCCAAATGATGGCGTGCACTTTCGCATTAGCCAATAAAAATCATAGAAACACTCACGTGACAGTAAGTGCGAAATTCAAAACATACTCTTTATTTTCAAGTGAAAAACTCATTTTATTAGGAAAAACAGTATTTAAAATATCAAATAATTTTCCGACCATTATCTACGGGAGCAGAATTATGTTTGGAAAATTTTTTGACAGACAGTACAAAAATTTAATTGACAAAAAATTTTGAGAGCTTTATATAAGAATCATACGACTAAAAAAGTTATAAACCACAAAAAAAATAATTTTATTCAAGTGCGATCTAAACAAAAAAAAATCAAGTTTCGCAAAATTCGAAATTCAAATTTATCCGCCAAATTTTTTACATTTGCGGAAAAAGAAGATTCCTTCGTTTAACATTTCGGGTCTTTGCACCCTGGAAAATCATTTTAATAAAACGATAAATCCATTTTCGCGATATCAAAAGAGATTTAGGAGTGTCCGTTATTAATTATTAATAGTTTGTGTCTAAATAAATATCATATTTGTGTCCTAATCAGTTTTTAAATAAGATTCATAACCTCACTTTGAGGTTAGATGCTCAAAATTTATTGCTCGTTCTGCCGGCCATCGTCCGTGTGACGTAGATCATCTTCTTTTGCATGACTTATTTCAGCATCTCGTGTTCAGCTGATATCGCTGATATTCAGCGAATGCGGACTCTTTTGGCGAAGATCTGGCGAAGATCCATGGATAATGTTAACCTAGGAAGTTGTGCGAGATAAAGTCTGAAAGTGCAAATTCGCGAAGATGATCTGCAGGTCGGGATTCGCGTTGCGGTCGCGTTAAATCCTACGAGAAGTCCGTTTTTTCGCGTCTTCCGAAGAGAGCAAGTAAAAAAAAATTGTACTGGAGTAACCGGGTGGTTGTCGGATAAAGACAACGTTCTTGTCAGTTTTTCAGAATCAATCGAGATGTCCATCGTCGTCGAGGAATTCAACTACCTGTGTCGTCTATGCGCGGCGAAGACGGGAATGCTGATGGGACTGCCGATTTTCGATGCTGACGAGCAGATGAGGAACATCGACAAGAAAATCGCCGATTGCTTGTCTCTCCAGGTAAGAAAAAGGAAAAAGAGAAAAAAGAAAAATTGCTTTTTATGCAGATTTAAACCTTAGGTACTTCTACGACTATTAATAGAGAAAGAATTTCTTCTTTAGCATTCGATTCTTCGGACACTAGTTTCATTGCCCTTTTATGGCTATGGAGTTTAAATCTATTCTTTATCATTTATTTTTTAAATTATTATTTAAAATTTTTTTTCTAAATCTCATGTTCATGATGTAACTTAATTAAAAACGATCATTTAATTAAAGAGTTACTTCGCAAGTCAATTGCAGGTTATTGAATTTCTGAAAATTATTTCTGCAAGTTTTCAATAATTAAGGTAAATGTCCCAGTAATTGTGACCTTAGTCTCAGTAATCGTTTCGCCGTCAATCTTATTTTCTAAGCATTTATACTTGATTGTTATTGCTTTTGATAATAAATAATGGTAAAGCTCGTTATTTTTTGTTACAGGATACTTTTTTAAAGATCGTTTATAATTATTTCTTTAGGTGATGTGCCAATTGCACGATTATTGGAACCGGTACGATTACTGGAACATTTACCTTATTTGCAAATCCAAATAATTTTAAAATCTGCAGTTCTTTTTTTAAAATAAAAGATGTAAATTCGATAAACATAATTTGAAAAATATTTGAACACTTGTGGTTTTATAGGTTTTGAACAGAATGCGTTTATGAGAGATCGAGTTGATTTAAATATGAAAGCAATTGAATATGTAAATGTCAAAGAGGCTTGGCTCGTAAATATCTCGTTCGAAAAACAGTTCAAAGTACTTGTGTAAAAACTTTAACTCATTTTGTTTAATCTTTATGGCTTTTCACTTTTGGCTTGGAAATTTACTCTGACTCAGTTTCATCCTTTTCTCATATATTTTAAAATAATATGTTTTAAACTATTATGTTTTTGAATATAATATACTATTATGTTTCAAAACCTATGTTTTTAACCCTTTAAAGCCCTTTGGGATACTATTTTCCCACAGGGTCTCTAAAATCACAGTAGGATAATATCTTTCCAGGGTCTCTTAAGGAAGCAAACGACCAATTTTTGTAAAGTTTTGAAGTTTCTCGGTTTTTTGCGCGTTGAAAGGTTAAACTATTATAATATGTTTTAAACTATTATAATGTTTTTAAACATATTAAATATGTTTTAAACTATTAAATTATATTTTTAAACTATTATAATTTGTTTTAAACTATTTCTCGTAGTTTTAAAATAAAACCAAAAAACGATTATGGAATTTTATTTGTATAAATTTTAATACAATTTTGACGTTATTGCGACCCTCCTTTGAACTAAGAACGAAGATTTTATACCTTTGGGGTCTAAGGTATTGATTATATTGTTAAATAAACTTTTTTTTTGTTGTATCCGAGTTCTTTTTAATTTAATCAGACGTTAATTACTTCTTTCTACAAATTTCTTAACTTAGATCGTTAACTTTTGAAGAGACAGTTATACATTTTAGTCAGTTCAATAACTGACTGATATCTTTTGATATCAAAGATGTTTATTGAACTGACTAAAATTCAAATAAAAAATTTAATGTAGGTATCGATGAGTGACCAGCTTCCGAAGGTTGTCTGTGGCGAATGTGCTTTCAAACTAGACGAACTATTTGACTTTCGCGAAAAATGTCACCACACCGAGGAAATGTTTATGGAGATGTTGAAGGAAATCACAAAGCAAGAAGAAGTACACATTGAACATAATCTTGATATGGAGAGTATCCAAACAAACATAGAAGAAATGCAAAATCACGCAAATGGAAATCCACATACTGGTGAAACAATTCACACCTTGCAAGTAATGGACGAGATGGATCTAGCCGGAGGTGAACAAGTTGTGACCCAAGAAGAAATCGACCACCAAGAAGGCACCCTCGAAGTCACTGACATCGACTGTTTAGACGGTGAAACCGTCAGGATGGTTGACGAACATATCAGAGAAGTAACTATAGAAACCACAAAAATTAATTTTAAAAAATTAATTCAACGGAAATCTAAATTTTTCATTTCTTATGCAGGTTTCCAATCATCAGATCGCTATGCACTTGGAGGGAGACATGACTGTCGTTGGGAATTTGACTGTGGAGGGTCACTTGAATCAACTTGGAATTAATTACGTCACGTCAATCAGTCCCGAGACGAGTCGGGAACAAATAGTACACTATTGCGAAAGTGTCAAGTACGAGCCTGTGACTGTAAAAGACGAATTCCAAAGGCTGCAGGAGAGACTGAATGTTGAATCCACGGCTCACGTCATAGAAAACAACGTGAGTTAATTTTATAAAAATGGTATTCTACAGAGGGACATTTTACAAAAAAAAATATATGAATTACTTTTTTACACAACGATTAATTGAATTTCCAGGTGACAACGGATGGTTTTGCCTCGGCGCACGAAGTGAAAGAAACCTTCAGCTTGGAAAACGATTCAGTGAATTCCTCCCACGCGAATGCACTTCCTTCAACGAGTCAAGAGAACACTGACAGTTGCTTGATTGTCGAGTACTCGAAACGAACAAAAAAATCTCTTCTCGATTCGATTCTACAGAATCCGACGATCGGCCCGAATGGATCGAATTGGTACGTCTGTCCATTATGTAATGAGGCAGCTTCGGATCCAAACAATTTAATCTCGCATTTCGAGCAGCATTTCTGCACTTGCTTTTGTGGTCTTTATTTCACGAGTGTGGAAGTACTAGGTATCCATAGGCAAAGTTGCAAGAGCAAAGGCAATGTGAATGAGAAAAAGGCTGTGGAAAATAAGGCTGATACCTCTGGGAATCCTAGTGAAAATCAGGATGATCAGAAGAAACAGCCGGCTGTCCGGCAAAAGTGGAGTCCGAAAATTTGTACACAGTGTGGAAAACAGTACAGGACTAATTATAAATTGCAGGAGCATATGCGCAAGCATACTGGAGAAAAACCCTTTCAGTGTTCGATGTGCGACAAGGCCTTTAGGAGTAAAATTGGACTGGCACAACACTTTGCCACACATACAGGACAGTTCGATTATAATTGTTCTACATGTGGGAAAGGATTTCAGTGCAAGAGTTATCTCATCGTGCATCAAAGGGTAAGAGTTTAAAAACCATGTACAGGAAGTTGGCAACGCCGACTTCAAATTTCGAAAAAATTAAAATTGTGCTGTATTGCGCTAGATTTGTGCTCTATTGTGCCATAAAAGATTTTTTGAAAAAATCAAAATTTGAGCCCAAAGATCAAAAAACCATTTTTTTGTCAGCCTCGCCAATTGGTGTTTTTGAAAAAAAAAGTGTTGTGTTGGGTAACATGAAAGTCATATAAAAATGTGCCGCAAACCAAAATTTGACATGAACCATTTTTGAAAAAACGCAATGTTTAAAAAAAACAATTAGCCTCGCCATTTTGTTTTTTGACAAAACAAAACTTGTGCTAGAAACTACTTGCTAAGCATACAACTGTGCTGCAAGTATAAAGTCAAAATCTTAACCCATTTTCGAAAAAAAGCGACAAAAAAACTCAAAGAAATTATCAATTTCAAAATTTCGAAAAACAGAAACTTGGGCTGAGTTGTGCTAGGCTAGGATAATAATGATCTCTAATGACAATTTTCACTGGAATTAATATTTTCCAAAAAAATGGAATCTTTTTGAACTTGGAGCGCGTTTTTTACCAAAAATTTTTAACATTACGAAATTCGAAAACCTGAAACTTGTGCTACGTTGTTCTAGGCTAGCACAATAATTACCTCTAATTACAATTTTCACTGGGATTAATATTTTCCAAAAAAATGCAATCTTTTTGAACCTGGAACGCGTTTTTTACCCAAAATTTTCAAAAATACGAATTTCGAAAATCTGAAACTTGTGCTGAGTTGTGCTGGGTTAGCACAATGATTATCTCTAATGACAATTTTTACTGGGATTAATATTTTCCAAGAAAATAAATCTTTTTGAACTTAGAACGCGTTTTTGACACAAAATTTTCAAAAATACGAATTTCAAGAATCTGAAGCTTGTGCTGAGTTGTGCTAGGCCAACACAAGAATGATCTCTAATGACAAATTGCAGTCTCAAATTAATATTTTCCAAAAATCAATTCAATTCAATTTTACTGGAATACATATTATATTCCAAAATATTTAAAACTTTTTTAATTTGATGCAATTTTTTTACTTCAAATTTTTGAAAACAGAAACTTCTAGAAAAATTTTAGTAAATTGCCTGTTGTGAATTTTGATAAGATCATAATTTTAAGCTAATACTTTTGTTTATTAATAGTTAAAAAAATGGTTTACTTGCCCTTTTTCATAAGAGATCGTCCATAAAGAACGTTACGCGTTTTTCATTTTTTTAAACAGATAATAAAATTGCTGTAAAGTTGAAAAGGATAAATTTTCTACATAAACAGAAGAAAAGCAGGTAAGATCCCTAAATGAGTTGAAACCGAATAAAGGTTCAAAAAAATGTAAAACAAAAAATTTTTTAATTATTTTTTTTTAAATTATTTCTGCTCTTTTTTATTACAGAGTTACAGATTTAATTTGTATTATTTTCAAAGATACGACTTTTAAAAAAAGTTTGAAAATCTATTTTTAAGTTTTTTTTTGCATACTTCAAAAATTTTACATAATTTTTTGCAATGTTAATAATGCATTATTGATTTATTTATTTAAAATTGAAACTGCAGATTTTTTCATGCGCCAATACTTTACAAAATATTCCTAATGTTTGAAGCTGGCAGTGTTAATTTTGGAAAATATTTTGACAAATTTGTTTAGATTTTCAAAATTCGTATTTTTGAAAATTTTGTGTCAAAAATTTATTCCAAGTCCAAAAATATTGCCTTTTTTTGGAAAATATTAATTTGAGTGCAATTTGTTATTAGAAATAATTATTGTGCTAGCCTAGCACAACTCAGCACAAGTTTCAGATTTTCGAAATTCGTATTTTTGAAAATTTTGGGTAAAAAATTTATTCCAAGTCCAAAAAGTTTTTTCTGGAAAATTATTCATATTTTGCTGAAAACTATGAATTTGAGTGGAATTTGTCATAGAGATAATTATTGTGCTAACCTAGCACAACTTAGCACAAGTTTCAGATTTTCGAAATTCGTATTTTTGAAAATTTTGGGTTAAAAATTTATTCTAAGTCCAAAAAGATCGCATTTTTTTGGAAAATATGAATTTGAGTGAAAATTGTCATTAGAGATAATTATTGTGCTAGTCTAACACAACTCAGCACAAGTTTCCGTTTTTCGAAATTCTGAAGTTGATCATTTTTTTGAGTTTTTTTGAGTCGCTTTTTTTCGAAAGTGGTTTAAGATTTTAACTTCATATTCACAGCACAGTAATATGCGTAGCAGGTAGTTCCTAGCAGAAGTTTTGTTTTCTCAAAAAAACAAAATGGCGCTGCTGATTTTTTTTAAATATTTTTTTTTCAAAAATGGTTCATAATATCAAATTTTGGTTTCCGGCACACTTTTGTGTGACTCTTATGCTACCCATCACAACATTTTTTTTCGAAAAAACCAATGGGCGAGGCTGACATAAAAAAATGTTTGGATTTTTGGGCTCAAATTTTTATTTTTTTAAAAAATCTTCTACGGCACAATTGAGCACAAATCTAGCAGAATTCAGCACAATTTTCATTTTTTCGAAATTCGAAGTTGGCGTTGCTAACTTTCTGGACATTTAAAAACCAAGTTCAAATCACTTTTAATGAAAAGCTAGGATTTGTTTTTAATTTACATGAAAATTTACAGGTACACTCCGACCTAAAACCTTATCCCTGCGACACTTGTGGACAAAATTTCAAAACGAAACAATCGCTTCTCGATCACCAAAACCGTCACTTAGGAGTCAAGCCCTACATGTGCGAAGTCTGCGGTAGAGGATTTATCACAAAGGGTCTCTGTAAAAGTCACCAAAAGATTCACTCGGGAATGGACAATCGCCAGTATCCCTGTGTCGTCTGCAACAAAATGTTCGTCAGCAAGAGCTACCTGAACACACATCTTCGAATTCACACCGGGGAGAAACCTTATCTTTGCGAGGTTTGTGGAAAAGGTTTCTTGACCAGGGTCGATCTTAAAATTCACTCCACCATGCACACTGGAGAAAAAAGCTTCAAATGCGACGTCTGTGGCAAAGTCTTCGCCAGGAGAGCTGCCCTTCGTTGTCACAGAAGATCTCATACTGGCGAACGACCTTACAGATGTGACGTCTGTGGGAAAACTTTTACTCAGTTTAGTCCCATGGCTATTCATAAACGCCTGCACACTGGGGAAAGACCTTACGAATGCGATTCCTGCGGAAAAGCTTTCGTTTCCAGGTCGACGATGATGTGCCACAGGAAAAAACATCATGGTTCAGTGACTCAGCAAAAAGAAGTTTTGCCGGAAGCTGAATGGAAAGATCCTAATAGTTCAGAAACTGTGAGAGAACAGGAGGAAATTCAAGTCTTGGGAGAATAATTTATAATTAACTATTGAAATTTTTCAAAAGTATTTTCCAAAGTGTAATTTTCCTTGAGTGATTCTACGGTGTCCTTAACTTCATTCCAATCAGATAAATCATTAAAATTAACAAATTTTAAAGTCTCTGAAATTTTCAAACTTGGACCAATCGGTTGCTGGAAATTTATATTTACAGTAACTCCATTTTTGATGAAGAATTAAATCCAAAGTCGAATGTACTAAGTAACGAAGAGAATTGTTTGATTTACAATTCAGGAGATTAATTATTTATGAGATAGATAATTAAAATGCAAACTTGAAAGACATTAACTTCCGCTTAGGTTGTTTGAATGCTTCCATAAATAATGAAATTTTTTATTAGTCTATTGTTTGACTTGCGTTTTGCATTCCTAGCGTGAATCTTTTGGATATTATTAACAAGAAATTCACTTATTAATGAAATTTTAAAGAATGGTCATTTTTTGTTTAACATTTACTCCGCAGAAACATTTTACAAGTTCACATTAAAGCTTGTATATATGGCTGTATAAAATGAATTTTGTACTTTACTATGCAGCACATAATTTTAATGAATTTCTTTTCTATTTTAAATTCGAATGTTGCTGCTTTGAAAGTATGCCACATTTCTTTAGTCTTTTTAAAATATATAGCCAAGTTTCTCTAGTAAAAAGTCAGTTAATTTTTTACCAATTTAAAGAAGGTTCTAAGATTAAAATGCTAAATATTGCACAACTTTTTTTTAGACTGATTTCAGTGAAAATGGATATTACAAAAATAATGTAGATATTATTGAGTGGAAAGATTGTGAATACATTTTTGTATGAAATGTAGACTCCGAATTCGCCTCATCGCCTTGATTTAAAAAAATTCTCCACAAGATCAAGCGCTAATTTCTGATGAAAAATTATTCATCTTACATTTCAGATTGTCTCTAAGAATCGCCAAAGTTTAATAAAATAGAACGCGAATTCAATATTTAAATGCCACTATGTGCTTTGCGAGTGTTGTTAGTTACGAGAGATTTGTAAATATTTGGAAAGTCGAGTAAAAAAGTAGGATCAGGATTTATCCTAGCACATTGTATTATACTCGCTATGTAGAATATTATCGTTTTACGGATAATATTTATTCGGTACAACAACATATCGTTATCATTTTCATTTCTGTATTATCATTATGGATCAATAAAAAATATTTCATACGAGAGCAATTTCTTTTATTCACGAAATTTTAGATAGAAAGATTTAAGTTTATTTTAAACCACGACTTAGTTCTTAATATGAGTAGGGGAAACCATCCAACAGTAGATAATGATTAACAGTAGATAATTTTTTTTAACTAGAAAACTAGCCAAGAATCTTGATTCAGGGTGTCTAGCCTCCTGGAAATCCTTAAAAACCTGGAAAAGTCCTTGAATTTTTTTTTACTTAAAAAAACCTGGAAAAATCCTTGAATTTCATTCATAGGCCTGGAATTCTTATCTCTCTTCATTTGAATGAGTAGTTTTCTTCAAATAACCGTTGCTACAGGTCAGAGAATTCTGGAAAGTCAGGGAATTTAAAAGTGGTCAGGGAAAATCAGGGAAAACCTTCAAAGAGTCAAGGAAGTTTTTTTTACTAAACAAATTATAATTACAGAATTAGATATCACAGTCAGTTCCCTATTTCCCTTTTTCCCCCTTTCACATATTATTCTCAAAATCTCCTAAAATCACTTTTTTTTTTAAAGAATTTTATTCCTTTTTCTCCCATTTTTTCCTTTTTATATTCAAATTTCCAAATAATTTTCCAAGAATTATGAGAAATTTCTTTTAGAATTTTCTACAGAATGTTTTAGAATCCTTCAAAGTTTACAAAAGATTACCGAAATTCTCTCAAATTCTTTAGAATTTTCAAAACTTATCTGAAATTTGTAAAAATTCTTCAAAATATTCTAGATTGTTTTAAAATCTGCAGTCATTTAGATTTTAGGTTCGTCTGGATTCTTCCATAATTTTTTAGAATCTTCTGGATTCTCCTATAATAATCTTATTAAATCTTAAAGAATTCTTTGTACAATTTTAAAAAATTGTGAAAAATTCTTTAATATTCTACACAAAATATACTAGCATGCTCCAGAATCTTCTAAAATCTTCTGAACTCTTTCACGATCTTCTAAAATCTTCCAGAATCCTCAAGAATATTCTGAAATGTACCTGAAGTTTTGAACCTTCAAATGAACGAACGAGAAAAGAGAAATATTATCAGCTTCTTTATCTTTACATTAGTTTTTATTCTGATAAACATATATTTTGGAACAAATTTGAGTTTAAAACGAAATCAAATAAAGATTTCGTTCATTTGGACGTTCAGAACTTCAAGCACATTATTCTGAACTGCATTAGAATTTCCAGAATTCTTCAGAATCCTTTAGAACCCTATTAAGTTTACAAAAGACTCATTCGAAATCATACAGATTTTTGCATAGATTTATACATCTTGTATTTTCGATCTTTTTTGTGGCTTTTTTTGGCCACATAGTGTGGCCAAAAGCACTTTTTGTGGATTGAAGTATCTTCTAGACTGTTTTCAGAATATTCCTGAAATTCTGTAGACTTTTTGAGTCTTCAAAAAAAAAGTCTGAAAGAGACTAGAAGATTTTAGAACTTTATGGAAGATTTCAGAAGAATCAGGAAGTCTCTGGGAGATTCTGAATTCTTAAACACTCAAAAATCTAGATTGTAGAGAATTTTTTGTGATTTCAAAAGATTTAATGAATCTACAAGTTTGTGGAAAATTAAAAATATTCCATAAGATTTTAAAAATTTGTTGATAACTCTAGAAGTCATGAAGGATTTTAGAAAATTTTGTAGAGCATTTCAAAGATTCTAAAAGTTTAGAAATTTGATGATAGTTTTATTACATTCTAGACAGAAATCTAAGATTTTTGAGGAGTTTTTTAAGATTCTGGAAAATTGTTTCTTCCTTGATACTTTTAAAAATATGTCAAAAGCCCTTATTTCGCAGGCTTGTCTTATTTGCAAAAAACTGTTGGTAAATTGCCTTTGTTCTTTCCAAATTATATTTATTGACGCATACGCATTCTATCGGTTCAGATAAAATAAAAAATTATAATTTACTATTATCTAGAATCTAATACGTTTTTGGTGGTTTTTGGGCATCTACTATTAGGAAAAAAATAGCCAGCTAAATTGCTGCCATGATTGCGCAGCCGATTTAAAAAGAACCTTTGGAATGATCCATATTTAAAAACATATTTTTTTTAATAGAACTCTAAGCCGTGAATCAATTTCCAAACCTCAAAAAGTTGCAACTACCAGGAAAGACGAAGAAATTGAAGATGATGAACTGATGATGTTCGATGATCGAAATAAAAGTTCCTCGAAATCGAAAGTAGAGAAACTTAAGGAGACTTCGATAATGAAAGAGCAGAGCCTTAGTCAGCAGATTGAAAATGATGAAAACGAAGATCTGGGCAGGAACGGAATTCACGAATCAGCAAATAAAAGTACCTCAAAATCGACAGTAGAGAGACTTAAGGAGACGTCGATGATGAAAGAGCAAAGTCTTAGTCAGCAAATAGACAATGATGAAAACGAAGATCTGAATGGAATTCACGAATCTGCTCAGGATTCGAAAGAAATTTCTGGAAGTCAAATTATCGAGGATCCGGATAAAGATGAGATCCAGGAAGCAACGAATTTAATCGATGATGTCTGTTCATTTCCAAACTTTTCATACTTCATTTTAGCATTGATGCTTTATTAATTTTCTAATTCTTAATTGATTATTTTTAGATTTCCGATATAAAAGATTTTGAGGAATCAGAATTTACCGTTTGTAAGGCGACCTCTCAAAAATTATCAACGTCGATTAGCAATGCTTCGGACGTGGATATGTTCGAAGTCGGTGTGGGTTGGGATGATGATTTTAAATACCAAATGGATGAACCGAAAGAATCAGTCGATGATAAAAATTTAACATTGCCCGTTACGACCAATGAAGCTGGGGAAAATGTTTTTCGATTTTACTGGTGGGACGCCTACGAGGATCCTTTCAGGCAACCTGGAGTTGTTTATCTGTTCGGCAAGTTTTACATGGAGTCGACTAAAACATACGTCTCTTGTTGTGTTGTTGTGAAAAACATTCCTAGGAGAATTTACCTTTTACCGAGGGAACAGGTAATTAAGAAAAAAACTCAGGGTGGCCGCTGGACCGAAAAACCGGGAAATGACAGTGGATTTATTTTTTGACCGGGAATTTTACAAATTTAAAAAAAAATCTGTACAACTTCGATTTCAACCGTTTTTTAAATAATTACACTGAAAGTCCGATTTAAGGCCGGCTTCGGGGGTTGCCTCAATGGCCTTGAGCTTAAAGCGAGTGTCTCTAAATGTAAACAAGTCAGGGTCGTATAAACTATATGTTTGATTTTTGTCACGAGTTCAGTTTTCCTCGTTCCCTTGGACCCCTTGCCTAAATTTGAATGTGTTAGTATGTATAAACTACTTTCTGGAAGGCTTATTCCGCGCGGTCTACAACCGCGCTTTCAGTG
>JBAGKK010094356.1:0-17941 GCA_037177015.1 Euceroptres primus
ATATATATCTCTGAGAAAGATTGAGAAATAAACTATTTATAAAAAATATTTCATATATTTTCATTTCAAACTTAAATTAAAGTGAATATGTATATTGCACTTCAGAAAAGAATTTTTAGCCAAAGTATCAGTACATTCTAAAGCCCCGGTTGAAAAAAGGTCTAAACAATTTAAAAAATTAGTCTTTTTTGCTAATTTTCCAAGTGAGTGCATCTCGTAAATTCCACATTAGAATTTAATTTCTAAAGGAATTTATTTAGAGAAATAGTACTTGGAATTGAAATTTAAAAATTAAGAAGTAAAGTGAAAACTAGAAGAGAAAAGATTTTTCAAGGTTTTCTTATTCACCCTAACTTGCACACGCATACTTAATAATGCAATACACATTCTTGCACTTTGTCGTACGGGCACGAACGCAGAGTCGTAGGGGGAGGAAAACCCATAAAGAGCGATGAGGAGGAACTTCCTGACTCGAGGCATTTTTCCGGATTGAGGTTTTGTCTTCGCAGCTTCGATGCATCATCTCCCTTTCTCTTCTACCTTAGAAATCATTCAGCCGAGATATCCTCTCACCCTTGAACCTTTGATCAACTTCCCTTCTGAGACTCTGTAAACTTGAGATTATTTAACCCCTTTTTTATTTTATTTATTCATTCTATTTTTTCACTCTCTTCCTCTGTTTTTCTCTCCCTTTGTATCTTTTTTTTTCTTCACCTTTTCTTGTATCTTTCTCTGTTTTCTTTCTCTCCTTTTTAGTTATCTTTCTTGTCACCTCAATTCTTAGTATAGTTTTCTCCTTTCCCTTTTTTCTTTCTTCTATACCGCCGAGCAATGGATCGACAATTGTACGTCGACGGGAAGGATTTACGGCTTATCACGAACGAATGGTAGCGTAATTACAAAGCAGAAAGGAAACCATTGACTTGTTGCGACTTTGTGCACGCTGTCCGCCAAGAAAGTCTCTGAGAGACCAACGGAAAGGTGGATAATAAAATTATCTGTAGAAGCCTCACCTGCCCAGTTTTCAAAGAGGCCTTCTGTAAATTGCTAAATGAAATTGACGATGTAAAAAACAGAGTTTCTCATTCACAAGTCATTTAATATTGAGCACTTTAAAAATGTATTGAGCACTTAAAAAATATATTGAGCACTTAAAAATATATTGAGCACTTTGAAAATAAAGCTTAAAATTTGAAAAGTTAAAAGACCTTAATATTTCTCTGAGCCGTAAATTCTTCTTAAAAAAAGAATCTCCTCTCTTTCTATAAATAATAAACAGTTCGTGCCTGTCGATCGCTATTACATGTACTCGTTTTATTTTTATTTCATTGCTGTCGCCACTCTCATACTCATCCACGTAAACACCGTGACGTTCGTGTCTTAGACAAGGTTTCATGGCGAGACAAATATACTCTGACGAGGATCGAAAAAAATCAACACAAATCTGAAAAGCTGCACACAAGGAAAAAAAAACACAGGAAAGAAAACTCGGAAAATTCTCATCGTCTGATTTCCATAACAGAAAGTAATTCTGTCAACTCTCACTCCCAGAGATCTAAATCTTCCAAGAAGAAGAAATTATGTGATCACACGAAAAGTAAAAATTGTTCATCTTCCTCGAAAACATCGTTGCCAAAGGAACAGTGGGATTTGCTGAAAAAAAATACTGAAAGAATAATGCGTAACAAGTTCAATAAAAATCGGAACAAGTTGGGTAAAAATGAAAATAAAATAATTATTACTACGAACACTGAATTGTCGGAACCCTTAAAATCGTCCATGATTACAGTTTTGCAGCATGAACCTATTCTTGATAAAAATCGTACTATTATTCTCACCAAAAAGTACGAAAAACAAGATACCTCCATTTTGGAAACTTTTCATGACCGAATTTTAAGCAATGCTGTTATTAAAATCGAAAACAAGACAGAAAAAAAATCTGGAAAAAAATCGACGAAGAATGTAAGAATGTCGAAAAAGAAACGAGAGTTTTTGACGACCGAGGAATCTATCTTAAGCACTTCAGGTTCAGAAGTTACGATTAAAAGTAGATCCAAAAATGGAAAGAGAGAAAGAAGAAAGAAATCGAGAAAGACTACAACGACTGAGACCACTACAGTTGATTTTGGAGTTGACGTTTTTTCTAAAATTAAAATTGATTCGAAATTTCAAAGACAGAAGAATAATTCAATTGACGCGAGAAATTCTAAAACTGAAAATCATAGATCCAATGAAACTGAAAGTATTAGTTCGAAGATGAACGTCACTCAAGAATTTATTAAAAGTGAAAGTACCTCTAGAAATTATAGTCTTAATATTGAAGAGAATATAACTTATACTACTATTAGTATTAACACTAAAAAAACATCCGACAATAGTTCAGCTACTTATAAACTTATAAAAAATCAGATTCAATCGTCTGCTGCCAATATCTCCATTTCATCAGATTCTTTAACGGAACCTTCCATCAGAAGTTTTAAAAAGTCTAGAAAACATGGAAAAAGAGGAAAAGGAAAATTGAGAAAAACTACTACAACAGAGAGTGTCACAAATTTATCAACAAATTCAGATGCTGAACTTTTGCCTTCAACAAAGTCACATCTGAAAAAACTGAAACAGAAGCAAGGAAATAAGAATTCGACTCGTAATCACAAGACATTTTTCCAAAAATTGAATGGTTCAAACGAAACAACAAAAAATAGGGATATAATTGTGGATTACAAAAAATTAAATGGAAATCAAACTGATATTGTAGTTGGGAACTACACAGCAAAAGTGGGATCTGTAGTTCATAAATATATCACAAAATACGATATCAATTACACTCTTTCTAACACAACTGATTTGATTGAATTGGACACCAAAAGGGGTGCCAAAGAATTTGAGAGTTACGAAACTTTCACGACTCCCACGATTGAAAATAAAGAAAAAATAAAGAAAAACAAGAATAAGACGAAGAGCTCGACAAAGAAGACTGAGAATAAAGTAGAGACTTTAATCTATGAGAATAACAACAAGAACCCAAAGAAAGGAAATTCAACAAAGGAAAATTTGAGAAAAGTAAATAGCACTGTTTCTAAAAATCATGTAAAATCCCAAAATCAGACTTCAAAGCATCAACATGAATTCGAAGTGCATGTTCATCAGTGTCAAATGAAATGTGTAAATTATTGGCGAAAACTGTATGAAGATTTGCTAAAGAATGTTTCGGCCAAATCAAATGGAGTTTTTCAAGGTTTTACTTCTGTAAGTAAAAATCACATTGACTCTGGACTTATTGATTCTTCAGAAGATTCACCTGATTGTTTAAAAACTGTTTCCACTACGACGGTTGAAAGTTCTTCACAACTTCCACGAGAAGAGGAAAAAAATATGGTAAAAGAAAAGGCAAAAGAAAAAGAAACGGAGAAGAAAATTATTAAAACAAAAGATATAAGAAAGAAGAAAAAGACTAATAAAAGGAGGAAAAAGGGAAAAAAGAGAGTTAGAACAACTTTAAAAAGTACAGAAGCGTCAACAACTATTGCAAGTGTTACAAATTTTGGAATTTCTGATGTTTCTGGTGGAAAAATGACCAAATCTTCGACAATAAGTGACATTATTAGTATTAGAACTCAGACTTCTCAATCTGTTTTAAAGGCTAATATTAATGAGGAAAACGTAAAGTTTAAAACAACTTATGGAGATTATATTTCAGTGTTTACTGAAATAAAAAGTACCACTGAAGCAATAAAAGCTGGGGGATGGGATTGGGGTTGGGATTGGGATTGGGATTGGTGGAATTCTGAAACGAAAGAAAGTCTTTCTAGAAATTCCACAAAAGAGAATACTTTTCGGGATGTCAAAGAAAAAGATAATTTTTGGAAAATAAATGGTACTGCGTCTAACAATACTTCATCTGATTCATCAACCATTTTTTCCTTTGATAGAAATGATTCGAAAAATTCAAAGTCAAGTAACAATTCTTTTGAAATTATTACAACGAATACAAGTGTCAATTGTGAAACTTCTGATTGCAAAACTGATAAATCTGAAATGTTGAATAAAACAATAAGTTCGACAGAAAAATATTCGTCTTCAACTAAAAGAAATCGGAAGCCTAGAAAAAATAAAGGAAAATGTGGAAAAGGATCCAAATCTGGTGGTTGTAGAAAGAAAAACAAGACCACAAATTCTTCAGATAGCACGACTAAATCTTATGAACTTGGTTTAGAAATCTCAACAGAAAAATTTTCTATCGCGACAAAGAATCTGGAATTCATTTCGGATGAGGATTTTGACTCCAAAGAGACAAGGAATAAAAAAAATAGTACACATACGGAGAAAATAGAAACTAGTACTTCAAGGTCTACAACTACAGGTAGTCTTTGGGATTTATTATGGGGTAACAGTGAGAATGATAATGAAATAAAATCTGGTGAAAGAACGAAAAAAAATGATAAGACAATTTCAGGTGATAAAAAAGAAGAGAATGAAAACGAAAATATAAAGGGTGATAAGAATCATGAACAGAAAGGTGAAAGAAGTGTTAATAGAAATGAAGAGAATGTTCCAAAAGATGATGAGGAAGATGAAAAAGATAATGAAGATTACGATGATCCAGAAAATCAATGTAAAGAGAGTGAACACTTTTGTGATGGGGTTTGTTTAGGCTACGAATTGACCTGCGATCGAAAACTGCACTGCAGAGATGGAAGTGATGAAGAAAATTGTGATTACGAATATGATGATGAGATTAAAAATGAGATTGATTTAGAATTCAATAATTTTATCGAATCATCTACCTACAAAAGTCCAGAATCTTGTGGAGAATGGGAATATTATTGTGATGGAAAATGCATCAACGTGGGAAATATTTGCGACGGAAATGTTGATTGCATTGATGGGAGCGACGAGGATTTCAAAAAGTGCAGATTAGATGCAGGTAGATCAGAGACCAAAGTACCTTTTGGGTCACGTGTTCGTCCAGAATTGCTGTACAAATTTGGCTTTCCTGTGAAAAATATAACCAAAACAAATATAATAAGAGATTTAGAATTTGAATTTTGTCGCAGGATGTTTTGAGATTATAATTAGATCATTACAACAAATTCGTTTGATAAACTATTAAAATTATTCTTAACAGTTTTTATTTTTACGGAACCTTTATGATTTCTCTCTAGTACATTTTAGAATATTTCTCTCTAGTACATTTTAGAATATTTCTCCCACTTTTGTAAAAAATGGAAGAGCTTTCGCAAATATTTATTATTCAATATTTAAAAAATTTCAATAAAATATTTCTCGTACAAATCCCGCGTCAAAATTTCAGGTGCTAAAACAACATTTATCCAAACAGCCATATCTAAAGGATCTCTGTTTGGAAAACAAAAATCGAGAAAATGAACCAAAAGCCTCGTCGTGTTGGTGCGTTCCTCGCCGCAAAACATAAAGACTGGCGAGACTGTAAATAATTTACAAGTAAACGCTTGAAACTGTATGTCGTCTCTGTTTTCTGAAACAGGTGTGTATGTGAAATAGGATTGAAAATATTCAAAAGGGGATTTTGCTTTCGAGGATGACGCAAGCGTTGAAAAATAGTATTTAAATTCTATTTAATATTTATAAAAATTGCTAGAATTATTGTTATAATATTAATTTGGTATTAATAGTATTAATAATCTGGGTGCTAATATGTTGTTAAAAAAGTACTTTATAGTTCTATATAAATAATAATTTATGTGAATCGTTAGTGTATTGCATTAGTAACTACTTGACCCTTCTACCATTCGTTCATTCATGCCACACAATTATCACCTTTTTTAAATTTGTTTTTTAACACAAAAATATGACTCTGTACATATACACACAGAAAAACACACGCACACATGCAAACCTCACTTTGTAAATAACAAAAGTAAGCTTTAAGTGTTAGAAAGCTTATTAAGTTCTCTGTAAAAACTTTCTTGGTTAAGGAGTTACAGGTGCTTTTGATGTATCAATTATTACTCCCCAATCATCAATCTATTTGCTGCTCCTAAAACTGCTTTCATTGTTTTTCTATGTTCATATAGCTTTCTCAAACCAGTGTCTCGACACGGTTTTGGTAAAACGAAATTCGTCCTTTGTTGGTCCAGATTTTTTCATTATTATTTTTTAAAAACTGAAATTCCTTCATTTAGAAAGAAGATTATGTCACACGTGGGTGGTCAATTATAAAATCAATTATTAATTAAATTAAGTTTTTTAATTTTTAAATTCAACAGTGGCAATTATTTTGTAAAATTTTTTTTCTGTGCAATTCCGTTTTAACAATTTTTGTAATATTAAATAAAAAAATTTTCTCTTTAATTGAATAAAAACTATAAAATTATTCCTCAAACAAGTCCAACTTGAAGGCAATACATACCTAATACCAAATTCAATTCCAATCCTATTTATCATTTTATAAAAAACACCGTTAAATTTCGATGTTTTTGAAAAATTCTAATCACTCTGAAAACATTTAATATTTTTCAAAGTTCTTAGGCTCACTTTAAATTTAAATTGACGAAGAATTTCGAAAAAATATTACTTTATTTTTGGAATTTTTTCCTAAGAAGATGCCAAAGGCTAAAAAACAAAGGTACATACAAAAAAGTTGTAAAAATTGAAAAACGTATGATTACCTTCAAAATGTTTCGAAAAATAACTATATATCATATCTTTATACATTTCACAAAGTTTTATTAAAATATGCCATATACCTATATATATATATATATATGATTTTTAAAAAAATTCTTGAAAGCAATAATATATTTTTTAATTTTTACGACTTTTTTGTACCAACTGCAGCCTTTGGCAACCTCTGGAGAAAAAATTCAAGAAATAAAGTATTAGTTTCTCGAAATTCTACGGAAATTTACTTTTAAAATGAGCCCAAGAACTTTAAAAATATAAAATATTTACAGAGTTACTAGCATTTTTCTAATTTGATGTTTGTTTTGCAAAATCAGTTTATATTGCAATATCTATTTACGTATTTCCTTCAACTTGGGCTGGTTTGACGCATAATTTTATTAACATTCACTCAATTAAAGGTAAAATTTTTCTATTTAATATTACAAAAAATAATGCACTTTAGCACCTGCTGAAAAAACAGACATAGTGATAATTAATGTCGATGCTGTCGATAGTGTATAAATTAATGATACATTATTGACTGAATTCAATAGAATTTTTGATTGTTGTTTAATTTCTGTAATTTCAATTGGGGTAGAAAATGAAAAAAGGGATAAATTCGGTTGCATTTGGGACATAAGTGGCTGTCTGAAGAGTGTAAGAATTAGACATTGATCGCCCACGCAAGTCGATTCGCTTTAGCGAATAAAAACAAGGTGTGAATATGGGTCAAGTATTTGATGAGCCTTAATCGAAATCGTTTTACCAAACGGCACGCGAGACGCCAGGTTTGATAAAAGGGAATCTATTTCATTGGCGGGTCCTGTAGGTTTGGCTCCGTGCCCTTCCATGGACTTCACCTGTGAGGATGGCTCTTGTATTCCAAAGACCTCGGTCTGCGACGGATACGACGACTGCCCCAAGGCAGAAGATGAGCTTCATTGTGGTACATACTCCCTTTCCTTAAAACCACTTTCGACACCAGAGAAATCACTTTTTTATTTCCTTTTTAATAATTATCTAATTAAATTATTATTAATTATAAAATTTACTTATTTACTTCATTATACTCGCGAGTATACAATTGAAGTAATCCCTTTGCGAAGGAATCACCTCAATTATATATGTCGTTTTGTCCCTAAGAATTATTAAGAAATATTCCTAGGAACTTTTTAGAATTCTAGTCAATAATATTTAATGTACTTATAGTTTTTTAGCTTCAAAGTTCACTTTTGATTTTTGATTTACTCTTGGATGCCATATCAAGTTTTCCAAATTTTGATGAATCATTCTTTTCTTAGAAACTTTATTTAGAGATATCGAGTGCAGAGTTTGGATGAAATCCAAAGATCTGATTTCTTCGTTCATGTAGGAAACTTCAAACGAGTTTAGGAAATATTTTTTCTCTGGTGACGAGTTTCCGGAACCTTGCTTCGCTCGCATTTATGCAGCTACGCTTTCCGGGAAATCGACTTCCTCAATCTAATCGAATATTTCACTTTACGTGACATTTAACCCCGAAGAAAATGAATTAATTTGAATTATTTTTTTTATTTATTTTTTTATTGGAATAACTATTATTATTTTATATTTGATACTTCATGATTTATAATAATTCCAAAGAAAGTCGATTCAATTGTAATAGCAAAGTAGCCAGTAATTAATATTCCCCTGTACTCTAACACAATAATCAGTAATTATAGATGTTAATTCTGTTGTTACACGTAGTCAGCTTAAATATCTGTAAATGCAGAATAGTGCGCTTTATTTAAAATTTAGAGCAATCTGATTACCTACTGATCAGCTAATCTTATTAGTTACTCATTTATTTTTCAGTATTGTTAATGTAAACAGTTAATTCTGTTTTTAAAAATACAAAAACAGATCGACTTTCGATTTAAATCAACTTTATCCATTAAAAATAATCTAAAAAAACAGTTTGCATATTTACGTAGGAAAGAGAGTTCTCCAGTTTCAAAGTTCGTATCATTTGTAATTTATATTATCGTAAAACAGTTTTAAATTAGGGTAAAATATATTTAAAATTAAATATATTTAAAAAATATATTTAAACGAAAATTTGATTAATTATGCTTAAGATCAATATTAACTTAACCTAGGATTAATTACACTTATAGGTCTTTCGTTGAAAACTTGATTTTTTTGCATTAAGTGATCTTGTTGGATATTACGTAATGATATTCTTAGTTCCTAACTACTTTGCAGGCTACTCGTTGAAATTAAACTGTGTGCCATTATAACAGCCTGAGTTGGTTTATCTAGTGGACAAGGCATCACTTGATAAGACTAATGCAGCCTACATTCATTTGTCATATCTATTATTGAAAGGCTAATTTTATGGGTGCAGTATGCTTTAAATTTAGCATTAACTCTAATTGAAACTTCACACCCAAGACTTTTTATATATGTATTTTATACATACTTTTATATTTTATTTATAAAATATTTAAAAAGTGTTGAGCGTGAAGTTGCAATTAGAATCTAAAAACAATTTTTGAGAGACATAGTTAAATTAAAATGATATATTTTGAAATTACATTATTTTATTTTACGAGATCACGTCAATCACCGACTTAACGTTAGTGCAGCATCGTGATTATTCAATGAGAATATTTCAAGTTGCACGTCAGTCGAGAGTTCCTAATTGATTGAAGCATAAGATCGACTTAAGTCGTTACATTCCTTTGATAATTTCATCAGAAGTAAATAGAATGGTCTGAATATTTTTGAAAAAGAATCTTTATTCAGGAAAAATACATATCATTATAATAAATGAAAATTCAGGTTTTAAATTTGCATTTGAGATCCTTTCCATCAACATTCCTGCGTGCTTTTGCAATTGGATTGTGTTCTAATTTCTGTTGTTAAGAAAAAATTTTTTAATAAACGATTAGATATGACCTCATGTACTAAGAATAAATTCCGTAAATATATCTAAGCTAGTCTGGTTTGTTAAAAGTCCTCTTTAATATTATTAAATGAATATTATTCATACAAAATAAATAATAACATGAAAATAAATAATTTCAAGAATCGTTAAATTAAATTTTTTCTGGCAACGGGATTTGAAAAGTCATTTTTTCAGTTATTGTGGCTTTGCTTTTACGAATGTCTTTCTTGTAAATTTCTTCCGAAAATAGACCGAGATTGTACTCCAACCCAATTCAAATGTGCCACTGGGGGAAAATGCATCGAAGGCATCTACAGGTGTGACGGTCATCCGGATTGTCCAGATAGAAGTGACGAGGATTGTCCTTCTATAACAGCTAAAGAAACCATATCGCACTCCAATCCTTCTACGAGTACGCCATTTGTGTTTAATTGGTTTTTATCCTACTAAGCAAACTCTCACTAACTTATTATCAATGTTCATTTCTTGGCGAAAAAAGTTCTGTTAAAAAAGATTTTTTTATTTAAAAATGAAATTTTAAGAATTTTTACTTAGAGTCATTAATTTTATTCAAGTTTAAAAGAATATTGAACAATGAAGACTGTAAATATTTTATTATAATTTTTAATTAACACAATAACAATGTTTCTTAAACATACGATTCAAGTATTTTGATTACTAATCATCATTAATTCATGAAATATAAAGTCGATACTTAAATTTACGTTACACTCAGAGAAAACTTATTGTCAAGTTAAAAAGATCGTTTTTAACCTCTTTCTTGATTTTATGTAAACATTTTTTAAAATTAAACAAACATTTTTTTCACCAGAAAAAAATTTTGTTCGATTTAAACAATTTTTTTTATTCAAATAATATTTCTTCGAATCAGACAAATATTTTTTGAACTCATAGCAATGCAAAAATATATTTGATTCAAAAAAATTTTGTGTGAATGTAAAAAACTTTTTTCTCAGTGTATAGATTCATAGAATTTCTAAATAGATAATTGTTGTTCTAAAAAATTCTAAATTTCTAAATAGTAATTGTTCAAACTCAAGAGGAATTTCTTTTCACTTATTGCTTCCAGTTTTTTACTGCTTAATCATAGTTTTTGTGCTTTGCCAGAAGCTGATGCAAAAATTTCGTGTTGTACAAAATAAAATTAACAATTTCAGAAAAACTTGTTTAAAAAATTTTTCTAGATTATTGAAATTTAATCTTGGTTTGCTTTTTATTTGTTCTTGTATTTTAGATTTCAATTATAAAGAGTTTTGTTGGATTTGGATTATTTTATGATAATCATGGATTAATTAACAATCAATTATGATAATCATTGATTAATTAACAATCAAATTATTGACAAATATGTTTAAATTTATAATAAATTTAAAAAATGTTGAACAGGTTTTTCTCTGGCAATAGCAGTTTGTAAATAGACTCTAGGTGCTTTTGTGTGCTTTTTATCCATACTTTCCCTCAATGTGCAAATAGACCACTCGTGGCCATCCTGGAATAGTGTGCAGACAAGGGAATGTGATCCAAGGACTGAAATTCGTTGTGACGATGGCCAATGTATTCCCCTTCGTCGAAAGTGTGACAATGTCTTCGACTGTCGAGATCGAAGTGACGAACGTGATTGTGGTAAGAGCTTCAATAACAATTTGCCTTGCTCCTTTACCTCTCTCTCACCTTTCTCTTCATTCTTTATATATAAATCTTCTTAATCTTCATTCTCTACAGAAACTTAACACTCGATAGAAATATATAATATTCCATCCTTTTTAGATATTTCTCCAAATAAATTCAGCAGGTCATTATTTCTTATTTAATTATTAAATATCTTTGTACTAAGACGTGTTATTTATATATTTCAGTATTCAAGAATATTTCTAATCCAAAGTTTCTGAAAATAAATTGTAAACATTCGTGTTAATTTTCCTTTAAATCGAAATGCTACTTCAAATATCTAGACAGAAAAATTGAGAAGAAACCCTGGAAAATATTGGAGTGTAAAAAATAAAAGTGAAAAGGAATATTTTTTAGTAATGACAATTTTTTGAAAGTAAGGCTTTCAAGAAAAGAGCCTTTAAAAATTAGTCGAGTGCTCGTGCACTCCAGAGAAATTTAATTGGGTCGAATGGAGCAAGCAGCCTCACTTGATTTTCAAAACATAGATACTTTTATGAACTATTTACTATGTTTCAACTTTCATTCAAGCCAAGACCTTACGAGAAGAATTTCATATTTAAAAGTAATAGGTTCTATCAATCTGCGTATAAAAATCCAATTTTCAAATCATAATCAGGGTTAAAAAGTAAAAGTTTTAAGCACCGCGATCAAATTAAATAATAAAAGTAAAACTTAATTAAAATTGTTTTAATTGTAATTTAAAATTTTTAATAAATAAAATGTAAAGTCTTATCTCAATGAAAAATTTGTTTTGAATTTTTATTTTTGGTTTTTCTTGGAAATTGTTTGAGAAAGGAGCTTTTATAATTTAATCAGATATAATTGCAAATGAAATTTATTATTTAGAGTAAAATTTATAGATAGTAACTTTCGTTTCACTTGATGTTCATTCAATAAGGATGTCGTTAAGTAGTAAATAAGATTTTAGTCAGACGGAGCAAAGCCTAAGTAGTCACAGTTGTATATGTCAGACAGTACAGGATATATAATTCAATCATCATTGGCAAGCCACACATTGAACTAATTGACATCGAATTTAATTTGACATCAAAATATAGAGGCTCGACTGTTGATTTTAAATTTTAAATAATTTCTCTCCTAATTGCTTGGACGAGTATTATTTATCAGTTACCTCCATTGGTTACTGGAACAAAATTAAAATCTTTCTGACACCCGCGCTCTATATCATACGTCTAGACCAAGTTTCCAAAAAATCCATTAATAATGTATTGATAAAACTATTTTCGTTCTCCAATCTCCAATAATACGCACAAAAAAATAAATTAAACATTGCAGGTGTAAATGTTATTTTTAATTTTAATCTGGAAACAAATTTCAAAGGATAATTAATAAAGTACCAAATAAATAAAAACTCAATGTTTCCCCTACAGTTTAAAATTTTCTAAAGGTTTTTTTTATGTTGAGAAAAATATTATTAGAAATTCGGTAAGTCCACAAAATTCCTATCCATTCCCTGTCTCTAAACGCTGATCAGTGTACTCGAAGCTTCTTGTCAGCTTTTTTCGTGTATATGTCGTAAAGGACTCTGCGTTCCTGGAGAATGGAAATGTGCGAACAACGAATGTATTCTGGAAAGCGAAAGATGCGATGGGTTACCTCAGTGTGTGGACGAATCCGACGAAATCGGTTGCGGTAATTATCAAATTACAAAATTATAAAATTATAAAAGTTATCAAATTATTTTCGCTTTTTCCACCTGCAACCAACACCAACCAACTGCTTGCTACTCAAGCTGAATTTTTATTGTACACTTTTAGTTCTTCAATTTACTAGTTAAATTTAAAATAATAAGTTTAAATTCACCTCAGTTTTTACAGATTTGAATAAATTTTCTTATATAGTTGTACTTAAATAAAACGGTTTATTTTTCATTCATACTTTACTGGCTTAAAACTCTGTTTTTATTTTAAATCTGTAATTGAAAGCAATGATTTAATTTTTTAATTTAAAAATAAGATAAATGGCCCAGTAATCGCCACCTTATAAGAGGCTTCTTCAACAAAGGCAGTTTCCCCTACCAGATTACGGCTAAACGGATGAATTTTTTGATCTAATTTTTTTACCACATGTTTTAAAGATAGTCTCCTCGGTGTCTCAGTACTCTGTTTTATAAATTCTTTGGTTTTCGGTTTAAAAAATGAAATTGAAATTTTTTTTGTGCATTAGACATGCGGCAACCCAATGTTCAAATTGTACGATAAATTGCCGCATGCCTGGCGCACACCAATTTTTATTCTTATTTTTTTAACCGTAAAACAAAATATTTTTCAAAAAAGGCACTGAGACAACCGAGAAAATTATCTTTAAAATATGTGGTAAAAAATTAGATAAAAAATTCACCTGGTTAGCCGCAATCTGGCAGGGGGGAAACTGCCCATGTTGAGGGAGCCTCTTAAGACCAATAATCGCCATCAAATTTAACTTCTTTTTTATGGAAATGAATAGCATTATAATTGTTTTAATAAAATTTCCTTAGAAAAATTATTCTCTACTGTGATAAAAACTACCTGAAAATATTCTCATGAGCTAGTTATTCAAAATATTCATAAATATTGGTGATAACTGAGCACCTGGCGATTACTGGGTGTTACCTTATTGATTTATAATAGATTTAAAAATAATAGTTTACTTTAAAATAGTACTTTGTTTTAAAATAATATTATTATTTTGATTTATATATTTTGATTATTATATATTTATTTTGAGATATGTATTTGATTCTTAAATAATCCTTTATTTTCAAAAGGAAACGGATTGATTGAAGGGATATGGGACAAAATCCTCAAGAAAAGAAATCTTAAAATATTGGGAAGACATACATTGGCACATTTGCAAAGCATGAATTGATTTAAATAAAACACGATTTTTCTTTTACTGAGATCCTTTTTTGTGAGCATGCAAGTTGGAAAAATCGAAGTGGGTATTTTCTTAGCAAGTCTCTTTTTTTTTGCTTAAGACATAGTAAACCTTAGTTTTCCTTCACCAAGGAATGCTCTCTGAATCACGTGCACCCAAAATTGATTTTGAAACGTTTCGCATGTATCTCGTAAGTATATTTAAAGATTTATTCGTTGCCACAAATAAAAAATCAAGCGCTTCGAAATCGGTGACGTCAGTAATTAAAGCTTTTTTAAAAATAATTTATAATTAACACTCGTGCAGTAGATGAAAATATTTTAACGAAACATCAATAAATACGATAAATACGATAAAAAATCCTATTTCACTTATTTTATGAACGCTTAAAATTTTTCATTTTTCATCTTTTATTCATATCTTTTATTCATGGCTGAATTTTTAGGAAAAGACTGTTTATAAATTTTTAATATCTATTGATTCTCTTTTTATATTTCGGGTTTAATTCCACTACCAAAAGATCGCTATGAAATTCTCCAATGTTGGAGAACTTTTATCCAATTTACCTCTGAAAACAAGCGGGTCAATTTAATTATTTTAGCAGTTTCGATAAGATCCAATTTCGTCCGAAAATTTTCTGAAAATCTTGAACTCATTGTTTTCCTTTCTTCCGATTTTAATTTTCTTTTCTGCATTTTCTCTCTCCTTTCGGCAATTTCTAATGCTTCACAGGTATTAATATCATCAAAAGGCTTTTAAAATTATATATAAAAGGCATTTAATGTCTTTAAACATCATCTAACATTTAACAGGTGAATTAAAAAAAAAATTATTAAAAAGTTTTACAAGGCGATTGTATTATCCCAAATTCTGCATCTTCAGGAAATTATTGTGGGTTGATGAATCGTTCACCAGAAAGTGAATGTTACACAGCATTTTTGTAGATAAAATTGATTGTAATTACTAGTTCTAGAAAATCTGATTATTTTATACTTTCGAATCGAAGACTGAATATTTGATGAAATATTTAATAATACTTAATAGATAATACTTAATGCTTAATAATATTTATTTTAATTAATATTAATATTAATTTTTTAAACTTTTTCTGATAATACATTTTTGAAAGTATAGAATTCTAAGATTACGCCCCTTTCTATCTTTAATTCATTAAGAATCTGCTCCTCTGCATTGGACGCTTGAGCACGTTTTGAAATAGAATTGTGGTTTTTCATATATTGGGTCTATGTCACGAATGGATGGGTTTGTGACCAAAAAAAGAAACTTTTTCTTATCCCTGAAGCACTGACAATGATAAAAATGCATTATAATTATAATACATACCTTCTATGGTTACTGTTTTCATCTTATGGATTTATTCCCTAGAATGTTTTTGCGTGATGTGGTCCTTATTTTCAATTAAATCTACCGAATGTTTTTATAATCTCGAATGCACCTTGAACTGGTTTGATTATTACCCTTTGTCTGTCTTTTTCAGCACAGGTTGCCTGACTGTATATACGTACATGATATATTATATATTTTTTGTACATAGGGTGTTTATATTTTACATAGTTATCTCAGAAAGTGAGATAATATACGTTTAACTGTTTATTGGTAATTGTTTCAGTATGGGAAATTATTACACCCAGCAATGTGCACGAATTTTTATAATAAACAATAAATATGAAATATTAAAGATTAATTATTTCTTAAATTCTATATTATTATTTTACTTTTTATTCAGATTTTAATTACAGTTTTAAAAAGATTTTAATTACAGTTTTGCCATGTTCTTTGTTATTTAATTCAATTCTTAAAAAGTGCACTTGAGTGGTTTACATTAATTTTTTTATTACCTTTCTGAATTATTGAGACGTCTCATCTCAGTTTTTATTTTTGCAGAATGTAGAAGTGACGAGAGACAGTGTGCTAATGGAATTTGTATCAAAGCTGAGTTCTTCTGTGATGGAAGGCTCGATTGTCTGGATGGCAGTGACGAGAGAGATTGTCGTAAGAATTTTTAATTATTTATATCCTTTTGTAATTTCATTTTGTACATTTTTAAATTGTTCTAAGTAAAAAAGAAAAAATTAAATTTATTATTATTACTTGATATAAATGTTTTTAAATATTTCTGAATTATCATATTTTTGAAGGAAATCCCAACGAAATTCCAACTTATCCAAGATGTAGAAGTGAGGAATTTACTTGCAACGATGGTTCCTGCATTCCAAGTGCATACGTTTGCAACAATAGACCTGATTGTTCAGACAGTTCTGATGAAACAAATTGTCGAGGTAAATTTAATTTATCAATTAAATTGCACTTATTTTTTAGAAAATATTCTCTCACGAAATAAACTGCCTTGAGACACGAACACAAGCCTTGATTTGTAGATTCGTAGTGGTCTGAAGTGCCTCAATACTGCAAGAACCAGCGGACCATGGTGTTACATTTTTTAAAAATATTTTTAATTTTTGCTCTAGGTCTTTTTTCAAATTTCAGATATATCAGATGCAATAATAAAATCTATGTCTTTTTTGAATTAGAGGGAAGTCCAGTTTTTTATCTTTGAAAATTAAATTACTGCCCAAAAGGAGGCTTTTAAAGATTGGTTTCAGAATCGTTTTGGCTTATTAAAATTTGAATTTTGGTAGTTATGAATTTTTCTAAGAATTTACTCCGTTTTTTTTATTATTAATACAGTTGGAAATTAATACAATAAGATCCAGGGACTTTCACGAAATAAAGGGGCATTTTTTAAATTTTTCCAATAATCTTGTCAAACAGCAAATAATTTGATGAAGAAATAGGCTGAACAGAACAAGTGGTCCAAAAATTAAAGTTCTACTAAGCAATCTCAGGTCAAAATTACAAATTACAATTTTATTTCAATTTTATTTTGATCGACACGAAACTCGATACAAAACTAATTAGTTTCGTATCGAGTTTTGTGTTGATCGCAATAAAACTAAAGGCTCACTTAATTTTAAAATGATTGCTTAACAGATCCTTTATTTTTAGTCCACTTGTTCCGCTTATCCTAGTTTGCGATCTAATTATTTACAATTTGTTAAAATTATTGGAAAAATGTAAAAAATGCCCCTTCATTTTCTAAAAGTTCCTGGTAAGATCTCGTAATTTTAATTTTTTTAAAATTGAAACTTGGAAGACTTTTGTATTATTTTTTTTTGTGAGAAATAATTCAGGATTCTCTTATAACACTGTGGTTCAGATTGGGTTACTTCTAGGTATAGAAGCTCAGGATAAAACCTCTTCAAGGAGGCATCCAGAGATAGCGGATAGCGGGCCTTTCAGCCCAAGTACAGGTGCTGATATCAAGCTGACATCAATTCCGAGTACAACCAGGAGTTGTATAGCGAGTGATTTTATTTGTGCCGATGGCACTTGCATTCCCAAGGCCCATCATTGCGACCATTTCTACGATTGCCGCGACTTTAGCGACGAGCAGTACTGCTTCGGTTAGCCATTATTAGACCTCGACAATCTGCTGGCATTCAAACTTTTTTTTCATTTAAAAAAATTAATTACATTTTTTCCATTTAAAAAAATTATTCACATTCTTTTCATTTAAAAAAATTCATTACATTCTTTTCATTTAAAAACATTATTTACATTCTTTTCATTTAAAAAAATTCATTACATTCTTTTCATTTAAAAACATTATTTACATTCTTTTCATTTAAAAAAATTCATTACATTCTTTTCATTTAAAAAAATTATTTACATTCTTTTCATTTAAAAAAATTCATTACATTCTTTTCATTTAAAAAAATTATTTACATTCTTTTCATT
>JBAGKK010094467.1:0-26281 GCA_037177015.1 Euceroptres primus
TAAAAAACTATGCTCCAAAGATCACTGTCGTTTAAAACTTGTCAAATTTCCTCGCTTTTCATCAGATTTTCAGGCTTTTAAGCTAAAAAAAATTTTTCGTCATATTTCTTTTTGGCTCATTAACGTAAAACATTTTCACCTTTAAAATGATCCTTCATTCATTGAGCTACAATTTTTTCTTCACTGACTTTTTTAACGTCAAAGCCAGAGGACTCGAATTTTCTCGCCGATAGTAAATGTAACGCACGAGATGTTTAATATTACCTTTCCGCAAATAGACGGGGCTTAAAGTTTGAAAAGTCGATAAATTGAGCATTTGATTATAATAATTGTTTATAAAAATTACAGGCTTTGTTCACTGTTGCTTCGATTTGACTAGAAGTTATTCAGCTTGATTTAGCAATAATTTCACGCGAAAGAATAATGTTTACACAAATAAAATTGTCCTTATTGTGCATTTACTGATAAAATTTGTTTATTACTAATATCTCGTAAACGATTATCCAATTACAGTAAAAAAATGTACCTAATGGTTTTAGATGTACTTCCAACTTTTTGATTACCATCCAAAACCATAAGGATAAACCATTTGGATAAAAATGTACCTAATGGTTTTGATTACCATCCAATAATCCATAAGGTGTATCATCTCCTTGTAAGTTAATTAATAGTTTCCTATTGGGGATTAGTAGTTTTCTACTATGAAAAAAAGTTACCTTTTCTAATCGGGATTGTCCAATATTTAATTTTTGGTTAATATTGCTCTGAATCTAAATTAGTGAAAAGTGAGCCATTAATTTACTTTAGTGGAAATTTCTACTAATTGTTAGTCATTTTTAACTAAAACTTTAGTGAAAAGTTGAAAACTACTAAAAGAAATAGCGAAATACAACTAATATTTAATAGTAATTTTCACTACAATAAATTAGTGGCTCATTTTTCACTAATACAAATTTAGAGAGTTTGTAGCAAGCCACCATGAATAAGAAATCTTGAATTTTTTAATTTTCTCCTTCTTCATGAGTGCGAAGATTGATTTCAAAATGATCCGAATTTCAGCCGCACAAAAATATTTAGCGAAATCCCTTACGCTGTCAGATTCCTTAAAATAACTTTGGTTTTCTTAGCAATGAAATTTAATTAAATGTCAGTTATTACAGCTACTATAACTATATATTTTTTCTTATTGTTAAAATTATTCTCGTCTCATTCTGCACGTTGCCAGAACACATTTGCGACTTCATAGAGAATAAAATAACATTTTAATTTCAGAAATGCGCATAATTACATTTTCCCAACGAGAAATAGTAGTCTATTTTGCCAGAAAATTTTTAGTCATTTTCAGAAACTTTTATTTCTCACTGTATGCTGCATTTTTACTATGGAATTTTATTCATTTATTAAGTTTAGACTTATTCGCTGTGGTTTGAACATTAAACATTTTTCTCTAGTAAAGTTATTTTTAATACCACGTCAATTTAGAAAAAGCTATTATACAAAGCAAGTGAGATATTTGAAGGCAAAATATGATTTTTTATGCCAATATTTGTTATATTTTCATTTAATTAATAATAAAACTAATATCTCTTCGTAAATAAAAAATATATTGATATAGTAGAATGCAAGCACGAGTCAATCTCACAAGTGGATCGACATATCATGCTGAGTACATATTGTTTTTTGCCTGTATAATATGAACATTGAACATCAGCAGTAAATGTATTATCAACATCAAAGATAAATTACTGATAAATCGCAAATTACAAATCGTAGTTTTTACACCCGTTTAAAAAGTTTTTGTTTTATCTTTCCGTTCTGATCTAAATGGCTTCATTAAATAACGTTTGCTTATTTTATAGAGAAACAAATTTTATTTTATTTTAACTTTCACCTATAATAATATCAAGAAGATACTCGCCTAATTGTAAAAAAAATATTTGGTGCCAGGATCCATTATTAAAATTATTTTTTAAATGAAATTCATAAACTAAGTGGCAACGACAGCCAGAAACATGTGTTTCATCACTGATTCGTTAGGAGTGACGTAATAACTAATCAGATTTAATTAGTATCTACCGGTGGAGCTTTTAAAGTCGCTGGTAGTGGGTATCAACTCATCAAAAGTGATCAATACGTCAAAGTTCGTTTTCAGTCCGTGCTTAAAATTGATTGGCAAGAGTATCCTGCAAGTATGGGAAATGTGGCTTTGGGGAGGATGGAAAGGATTGGAACGGATAAAACTAACTTCCGTCAAATTTCACGTTCGTCTCCTGCAGAGGCTGTTATGCCGAACCTATTCTCTGATTGATTGTCGATAATCGAATCATTCCAGTATACATGGCTGGATACTGAGTAGTTTCAATGCTAATTCAATCACTGGGACAGCGTAGTTGAACGGATCCGATAACCCAGTTATTCGCGATTTTTGGACTGGCACCTTCCTTTCAGTTCTGGTTGCACTCGAATAATTTCAATTCAGCTTCTCTTCTTTTGACTTTGTTTTAATTTTCTTCTTTCTTTTTCTTCTCTGTTGATACTCGCAAATACCGTGAGACTCGTATCGATATCTACTGCTCTTGTCCTTCTCTGGTGGCAACTTGCGTATCGCATTTCAATGCGGGTGAATGGGAAACTGCGAATGTAGCTAAAGAGGATTACAACACGATACAAGAAGGGCGAAATGGAATCCCACGAGCCTATCGAGAGCTACCCCTAGGATCGATTGGCTAAATATTTTCACACAGATCTGGAGATCTCTTGAGTGCTGCCAAAGAGCCACCCCTTTTCAACGCTCTCCATTTTTTAGATCTTTCAAGTTTAATGATTATCTGATCTTGAAGAATTTTCGAAAGGGTGCTGATTCACAGAGTTGTCTCTGTTGGAAATGTTTTTTTTTTATTTACCAAACTTAAAACCCATTTATACTACTGAACGTGTGACGAAAAATTGATTAAACTACTTATTTTATACATAAGTCAATTAGTACTTTGAAATCCCTTTTAACTGCCTCGATCCATTGTTGCCTTTTTATCGTGCGAATATAGTAATTGATGAACTTTTATCCATGTGATTTTGCAAAAAGGTTATTGTCTGTTCCTTTTTTTGTGAGTGGGTCTTAAATTTCTAGATCGGTTTTCTAGTTTGTTAATAAAGTAAAGAATAGAGGTTTCTGTTTTTAGTTAGGACTTTATGTAATTATTACTTAATCTATTGCTTGTCTAGAAGCGGTTTATACTATTGATTAGTAATTAATTTTATATTTATTTATATTTTTGTCATATTTTTTTCGCCCTGCCAGTTATTTTGAAATTATTTTTCTTCTATAGAAGCTCCCTTTAAGGGAATTGACTGACAAAAACCCATTTATACTACTGAACGTGTGACGAAAAATTGATTAAACTACTTATTTTATAAATAAGTCAATTAGTACTTTGAAATCCCTTTTAACTGCCATGAACTAAACTTTCTTAAAAAGAATAGTCTGACCTAAAAGTGCATACATACATCACTGCAACCTGCGATTCATATTTTATAACCTTTTTCTGTCTCGTTATTATTCTGGAGTAATTGCCGTTATATACAAGTTCTCTCTTTTTTGTTAATCATTTTTCCATTAGTGTATTTGTGTTAGAAGAGTTGTCTAACCAAAAAGTGCTTCTAATACTGCTTGCATGATCAAAAGTGGTGTATAATAATAGAGATTTATTTGAAGAAAATTAAATAAATAAAATAAACTGTAATTACATTACATAAAATAATCAAATTTATTTGAAGAGTTGTTAGAATATTAAAAATTTGAGACCTTTATGGTTGCATCAGGAAGTTTATTATATATTTTTTAAAATATTAATTTAAAAATAATTTAATTATAATTTTATTTTGCAGTTAGTCTTCTAATTTTTCTTCACGTTCCTTGGCAAAATTTCATTTCATTTCATTAATTTATTGATACAGTTGACAGAAAGTTTGTTTAGATTTTCCTGGGGAAAACAAAAAGTGTGCATTTCGAAACTCGAAACATTTTAGGCCCTGGAAAGAGGGAAGGATTGACTTTCCTGTTTCATTTGGATTCAAATCAACGGAAAAATAATAGCCTTTCGGAAAGGCTATTATTTCTCCTTTCTGGTCACTAAATCTTAAATCCGATTAGGCCCATTTTTCAGAGACTTAGTGCTTTCTTTTATACCCACGTCAGATGTTAATCGATCTCTAACCTTTCTTTAGAAACTTTAGCTCTACTTTGATCCACCATAAGAATTACAACCTGTTTTCACAGTTGATTAAAAAATCGATAGAAGACTCAGACTATCTTTATAGTTTTCGATCGTCTTGGCAGCTGCTTATTAATTCATAGAAGTTGTGCAAATAATATACTTGCACTTTGCTAATTTTCCTTAGGGCGCACCGGTGTTCCAGATCGTTTGTATAACTTTTTGTTTCTAGGGCACCTTCCATTAATAATTAACCGAACTAATGCTCCTTTCCAGAGAGCAGCATCCTCTCCATCTGCATTTCTGGTAACCCGGAAGTAAAGTAGCATCCTGTATCTCAGGCATCGTGGATACTTTCCTTGAGTATGACGATTAGTCGAGGCTGAAAGTGTATCGCAAACGATAAAGTGCATAAAAAAAGTCCAACGACGAGGTCGCATCCGCAGCTTGTCTTGTAGGTCTTCTGTGTATATCGTAAGGCCTCTCTGTAGGTTTAGCCTCGTGCCAATATTTCATGAAAACCGCCTTCTTCCTACTTCGGAACTCATTTTCCCTGCAATCCATTATCTCTAACCCTTTTTCTCCTTTTTCCCCCTTTAAGTCCATCAATCCATGACTTTTTTCTTTTTATTGTACACATAAAGTTTCAACTGAATGCAAATCTCTAATCTGACTATTGTACTGCAACTTAATCTGTTAATACGTCGACTGTGTGGTTGTTTCAACCGGACTTAAGGATTAGCTTGAAATTACGGCAAAAAGCCCTACGCCTACAGAACCCATACATTCTGGATATTCAACTTGTAAACCCGGAAAACACCGGGTCGTTTGGCGTATTCCTGAAGTCAACGGGTAAGCCGGATCGGGTAGTTTGGAAAATAAGGGAGACAGTGCGCGTCTCACGAATAAAGCGAATCGGGGAAACTATTTGTAAATGCGAAATTTAATGAAGGATGTTTTATACTTCAGTATTTGAGATCGTAGTTAGTTTTCAGAGAGTTTAATAATAGTTTGAATAGTTGTTGTTGAAGCTGAATGAGTTACTATGGATGAAAACATTTCAATAGCAGTATAAGGAAACATTTTCACATTTTTTTAAGAAACTCATTGTAAAAAATTTATCAACGGAAAATACCTGTCGTTAAAGGTTATTCAGTTTTATTAAGGGAACGAACTTTTAATGACAGTGAATACCAATTTTGAGAGAATTTTCCTAAAATAGTTAGAACACGAATTACAAAAACCACAGAAAATTAAATAATTCGGTGAATTAAACGAAATTTGGCCAGGTTTTGGCCCGAAGAAAACGATATCTATTTTTAAAAAAAAATTATTATCAATGAAAGTAAACATTTTCACTTTTCAGGCGCAATTTTTATACTTCTCAACTACTTGGAAGAATAGAATTTAATTTAAATTATTCATTTAATGTTATTTGAAGTTCCCTATGTAATACAATTTATTTAAAAATTGTAATAACTTTTTATTTAAAGTCCAAACGTGATAAATTATTGTAGACGCATATTGTTTCGCTAAGTGAAACAATGTAAAAAAAGTAATTTGTTAAAAAATACTGTTTAATAACAAATTGTCAATTGCTGTAATTTTTAGCTGGGTTCACAAACCGGCCTTATTGAACCTCCTTTTTCCAACATTTTTATAGTATATGAGAAGTATTTATACGACAATTATTTAAGCACTTTCACATTTGAAAGTCGTTATTAAAAAGTAGCATTCCATCAAAATTATATTGGAGATACTTTACCAAATTAACCAAAAAAGGTTTGTCACAATATTATGAAGATGTAAACCTGAATACGCGTAAATCATTCACGGAGAAAACAAATTTGTAAAATTAACAGAATAATCTGTTAAAATAGGGACAGTAGATTTTTTCCGTTATGTTTATAGAAATTTCTGTTAAACTTACAAATGGTCAGTAAATTTAACAGATATTTCTATAAAATTAACAGAAGTGTCTGTTCTTAAGTTTTTTTATGTGATTAGGAATTCACATATCTCAGTCATCCCATGCAAAGACTAATAAGAACATGTGAGAGGCGTGACCACATATCTTCCACAAATTTTTTCATAAATAAATAAAATATTTTGCACAGAAGGCAGCGGTGAAGAAAAGATTCACCCACTGCTGTCTTCTGCCGAACATTCATTTTATTTATTTATGAGAAAATTGGTGAAAAATATTTGGTTAAAATCACATCTTCTACGTGCCCGTGAGAAAAATTAGAATTCCAGTAAGCTAAGGGAGTGTTCAATAATCACGTAAGGGAACAAAAGAATAAAAGTCCTATGTGTATCTCCCTCACAATATTTTTATTTTTATCTTTCTCATATTTACTCTTTTGTTTCTTACGTAATTAATGAAAGCTTCCTAACAGGAATTTCTATTAATTCTACAGAAATATCTGTTAAATTTACCAAGGGTGGCCGAAGGTCGGAGAAAACCTAGAAATCAGGGAAAACTCAGGGATTTTTGAAGAAAATTTGAAAAAGTGAGGGAATTTCTGTATGATGAGATGTAAGTAAGTCCAAATTTACAAAAATCCATTTTAAATTGTAAATTTGATAAATTTCAGGTACACTTTACTTTATTCTGAAGACATGAAGGAATGGTTACCAAGAGAAGTAAAAGATTCAAATTCTGGACTTAAAATATTAACGGTTAGGGAAAATGAAAAACTGGTCACTAAAAAGTCAAGGAAAAGTCAGGAAATTTAGTAAATGAAATTTTGCGGTTACCATGATTTACAGACCATCTGTTAGTTTAATAGAAATTTCTGTTAAAAAAATCTATCAAATGCAGAAAAAAATCTGCTGTCCCTATTTTAACAAATAATTCTGCTAATTTTACAGATTTTTTTATCCATTTTATTGTTACCTTAATTTTTAATATCCTCTCTAATATTCTTCATCGAAACAAGTCTAATTTTCCACCCATGATGATTAAATAAATCATCAAGCGCTTAATTTGCGTAAATTGAATTTCGCCTGACGTTAATCCAAACGATCAGATATGTAGACAACAGTAGCAGTTTGTATTCGGAGATTCAAAAAGCTTCTTAAAGAAATTTTTTAAAAGCTTGAAAGACAAGACAAACGAAGGTCTCAAAGATTTTGCAAGCAAAACTTCAGCGGCACAAAGAGCGCATTCATTTGATCTCGCGGTTAATGTGCTTGTTAGAGTAAACTCGTAAATCTGGGAAAGACGGGAGGGAAGAAAGTGCCTCTCATAGTTCGACACCAAAGAAATGTGTGAGTAATGCAGCTGGGCCGATTTTATATATTACCCGTTAGGGTCCGAGGAACGCATGAATGAACCTTGATTTACTTGTGACGTGTTTGTAGGCGTCCAAGAAAAACTTTCGTTTTGAAAAAAGACCTGTTTGTTTGTTCACGGAGCGTGAACATGGTTGCATGATTGCAGACCATAAGCACGTGTGTTTAAAATTTAAATCTGTTTTCACAGGCGACAGGAAATCTGACGCTTTTTAACCAGAAGCGATTTTATGTCTTCTTTATTAGAATTTATTTTATAGCTGTCAAGTTCGTATTTCACTTTTTCTGGAAATATTCTTGAGTCATCAGAAAAACTTTTGAAATAGTTCCAAAAATTCTAGCTGAATAGACAGAATCTAGTACGGGATTATTTATGTCCCGAAAATGTGTTCTGCTTTCCAGTTTATGGATAAAGTATGTTGAATTTAATAAATATACAATTTTTACAACCATCTAATTTATATCGGATATTCAAATTTTTTAAGAACATAAATAAGCATTCTATCGCAGGAAAACAGCCTCACATCTGATTTTTCATTGTTTGCTTCACAGTTTTATAACCCTTGTATTTTATGAGTTTACCATTTTTCTTTTGTTACAATTTTAAAGCTTTTTAGGTACTTTAGCATTTTACTGCTTTTGAAATTTCAGAGACGTTCTTTTAATGTATAGAATTATAGTCTACTCTTTTTTAGCTTATCCAATTTTTTGTGTGCTGAAATTGAAGGAACCTTGTCGCGGATCTCAAAAATTCATAAAGAAATTCTCTACCTTTTCAACCCTATTTAATTAACAAAGCGGATTCGTGCTTTTCGTAGAAATGTAGCCTTACAATGGTTTTTGCGAATCGAGCTAATTAACTCGTTCACCACTCTAGTACGCTAACGAAAATACTTTAATCAAAAGAAGAAACGAGTTCATTCTCACCCCTTGCTTTCACTTCCTTCTTTTCCTTTTTTTACTATTATTTCAGTAGCTTTTCTTTATTTTGTAAGTTCATGAATCCTCCCGATTATTTTTGTTCTTTTGATCTCTATAAATTAATATTTAAGCTTGATATTTAAAACTAAAATTTTTTCCGAATATCGGTTTACATTCCTTTTAAAAATTGTTTACCGTAACTATTTTCAGAAATTTTTCAGTGATTTTTTATTTAATAAAAGCTCACTCGCATTTTTTGACTGTATTTCTGTTGGATACTTTTAGGGAATCCGTGTAAGCCGAAATGAGTAAAAATCAAACACCAGTCGAGAAACTAATCCCACTATTTTTCCCTGAGCTTCAAAGCATACCTGCTCCATATGCAAACCACCGAGAGAGAAAAGCTCGTGCCCGCAAGCTCGTTGATAAATAGAATAGTCGACAATATAGGAGGGACCTCAGGATGCCCTGGTGCCTCGACAAAGAGAAAAAACAAGCAAGATAAATACGATAAAACCTCCATATAGAGTCACGTGTGTCTCTTAGACTTTTCACAAAAAAGCACACCTTACAGCTTGTCTCTTGCCTTGGAGATTGACCGAAGACTGTAAGGAACCGAGCAAGTTTTACGTAACTCTTACGGTATATTCCTGTCTCCCTTAGTTGCATGGAAATCATATTTCCATCCCTCTCATCATCGCGTTACGTAATACTTGAACAGCCCCGAAGTAAATACAAACTTTTCGATCCCGTTGAATATCGTCAAAGAAGTTTCTCTGCTTTTGAAAGAATTTGCAATAAAGGAAAGAGAAATTACATTTTCAATACAATGAATATATTTCCTCAAAAGAAGAGATGAAATCAACTTATTCAAACATCCAATTTTAATTTAAAGAAAAATTAAATTTTAAATGTGAAATCGACTGCTCCTATTTGAAATAAAGTAACTCATTTTTGCGCATTGTCAGACAGGCATCTGTTCCGCTTGCAGCGCCTGACTTACGTCCGTCTGACAATGCGCAAAAATGAGTTACGTTGTTTCAAACAGGAGCAGTCGAAATGAGCACCAGATCCAAAAATGAAGACATTTTTTATTCATAGAATAATTCATATACATACTAATTTATTTTTCCTGGCCAAAAATCTTTGTAAGACTGAGAATATTTTTGTATCTGCTCTAAGGAAGAAGGTTAAAATCTAAATAGAGAGGAAAGTTGGTTCTTAGCCGGAACTGTATTTGTCTTCGAGGTAAAAGTTTACCTTTCGTTAAAACGAAGAGCTGAACGTGGTTTCGATCAGCACATGCCTATATATACAGACCGTCTGTTTCTCTGTTTAGTGTAGAAATTTCAGACCCAGAAACTGAAAATAAGAGAAAACAGGAAAAAAAAATTAGAGAAAAAGGGAGAAGGTGATATTTGAGTATTTCTGCCTCTGGCGAATTCATGCAATTCTTATCGTGTCGTTTAACAAATGCTCACATTCTTGTCAATGAAAATTATATCCTCCGATCATTGAAAATTGATATTTTCCGAAAATTTCTTATCGCCATCATATTTGTAATAATAATAATTGTTTATTTAAAAATAGTTATTTGGATATTTTGTGTTTTTTCCTTCGTTTTAGACAAATATAGTTTTTTTTATTCAATTTCAAATATCAATATTTCATTCTATTCTTTAAAAGATTCTTTACAGTTCTCTTTGATACTTTTTTATTCAAATTTGTTATTTGGCACATTGTTTAATTAGTAAATTAATAAAATAATAGTGAAATAATTAGTAAATATAACTAATAACAGTAAAATAATTAGTAAAATAATTGTGTAATTTCTTCATAAAATAATGTTACTAAAAACGTACCGAATATATCTGTAAGGGATCTTTTAAGGAACAAAATTAATCAAAAACAACATTGAATAAAAATTATTAACCTTTTCTGAAATAGAATAAAACATAGAAAAATCCAAATAACCATTTTTAAGTAAATAATTATGACTGAAACTATTTTTTTCTAAAGTATCCTTAGGTTTCTTTTGCAAAATTCGTTGAAAGTAACTCTGCATCTGTTCTCCTTAATTTTATAAGTCAATATATAAAGATTTAATTAATTTTGAATTTGACTGTACGTCGAGGACACCCTTAAAAAACTCTTATTTTTGGGAACCATTGCACTTATTCACACCAAATTAATTGAATTAGATTTAAATCAAACTAAAATTTGTACACAGATAAAAGAAAATCCACTTCTTACATCTCTTTATTATTATATTTTAATTATTAACATTTTAAAGAGTACGTTTCTGATTTAGTTAAAGAACTTATAAGCAAAGAAAAATTATTCAAGATATTTTGTTCATAGCAAATAAAAATTAAAAATTAATTTAATAAATAAACTAATTATTAATTCTCTATACCTGAATTCTTCAAATTTCACTGAAAATATAACTGATGTATTTTGCAAGAAACTTTCAAGTCTATTCTAGTATTAACAAAATTATTAACATTTTGAGGAGCTCGATTCTGATATATGATTTACTAATCAGTAAAAGATTTGGAAAAACAAAGTTATCCATGACATTTTGTTGTATCACTAGTAATAATTCAATCTTATGATTTTATAATGATAAAGAATTCTTCTTAACAGTTAACTAGAAAATTATATTTTCAAATCTGGAGGTATTTCTAGTAAATACTGCGGAATTCTCGCATTAAATAAGCCCAAGAAACTTAACAAATATTCAGTAGTTTCAGTAATAATAATAATATAAAAAGTGTAGACAAAAATATTTAAAATACATTTTTAAAATGTATGAACATACGAAACCATTCTTTTTCGAAAATTTATTTCATGAACAGTAACAAAGTCTAGAGCTTAATTATTTTTGTTGCCTCTTTTCTTTTCTTTTTCTCCCTCTTTTTTCAATGGAGTATATTTGTCTTTAATGAGTCAGAATTGGGTAATTTGGGTAATTTACATTTCGTGTGTGAACCATTTTCTGTAAAATTTCTTTTCTTTACACAAAGTGTGTTAAGAAGTGTAGATTCTTAATATCTTCAACAGATTATTTTTATATTCTCAGCCAAAATTTGTGTTTATATCATTAGGATATATTAAGAATTTTTATCGGATAATTCTGAATAGAACTTGAATGTTTTTCATCTTACAGACATTTTATCAGAAAATTACATTTTCACCCTCCTAATTAAATCAGTGGTTAATCAGTAAATAAACTTCCCATTATAATTGACCTCTGCAAAATTTGATAAGCTCTCTCCGTCGTCGGTAAACTTTTGTTTAAAGCTAGCCTGGGGGATATTCGATCATTTCCACATTCAAGCACGGATTCAATCAGTATATTTTTAAAAAATGTATAAAGAGGAAATAAGTTTAATATTCTTACTATTTGGTTGTGTAGAAGAAACATTAAAAAGCTTTCCAAGAAGTGGAAGAAATCTGAATTCCCATCTTGAGCCGTATTTTTATAATTAAATTTTTAATACTCCCATTTCTCCTGCGCTTTGGACCAGAGGAAAATGAGTTTTCGGTTGGTGTACTTTATACAAAGGAGAAAAAGAGAAAGATCGAGAATACGAGATCAGGATAGGAAAGAATGAGCGTAAGAGAATCGTTGGATGGCAAGAGACTGGCAGAGGGTTAGTCGTGGTAAGAATGTCAGAAAGTGTTTATCCTTGAGATTGGACCTCCTGGGGGCCATCTTAGTAATCCCCTCGTGGCAATCCCGTAATCCTTCGTATAACTCGCCACCTCTTTCCCCCATATCAAGACTCTTGTGCAGGATTCAGGGCTATTGTGTCCCGGACAATATTTTTTATTTATTTTCCATCTCGCACTCCTGTCTTAATCTTAAACTATACCGCTCCTGTTCAACAACCTTTTCCACTGTTCCATTCCCAGAACATGCATTCGAGATCAAAACGTTCTTTGAAATCAAATAATGAATGCTGGATATCGTTCGAAATCAATTTCCTTTCTTTCAACTCGAAAAACTGGGTTCATCTCTTTTTTATGCCAAACTGTCTTCTTGGAAACTTATTTCGTTTTTAACCCTCAAGGGCCTATCCAAATGATGAATCAAAAAGCGTACACTTTTATTGAAAGCAAAAACATTTATTGATTGTTTTGTAGTTGTGGAATTTGTCTAGGATTTCTGTAGGATTCGTTTTAATAATTTCTCTAAGTTCTGGTGAAATATCATTGCAGAAAAGTTCAGCTGTTTCACCTACTTCACCTATAGGCCTTAGGACGTTTTTTTTTTAAGTTTCGCATGTCAATATAGACAGGTATCATTATACCAGAAATCAGAATGTCTCGTTTTCAACGGCTACTTATAAAGACAAGTTTTCTAGTTCCATGTGTATGTTTATCTAAAGGTCACATTATTGATTGACATGATTATTTCGCGCCAAGTGTACAACCGTGGTCGTTTTTGCCTCATAATAATCAACTTGATTGAGTACTTGATTTCCTAACACGAATATTCCATCCACTTTAAAAAGGAATCATCAAATACGAATAATCTATTTTATAAAATTTTCCTCAAATTCTCCTCCATGAGTTAAGAGATCTTCTATTATGATTATTTCTTTTAAAAAAAGAAGGGAATTTTCATTTTTCCCTCTTTTCTTAAATCCTCGCGTTTATGTTTTCTTCTAAATTACTGCATTTATCCATATGACCAATATACTTTCATCAGATCAAGGATCCCTTCAGGACCCAAACAATTTAGAAGCGTCAGCTTTACTCGTCGAGATCTGATCTGGAGAATAATCGAATAGAAATCTAAAATGTTGCTGCGGGGTTCGACCTATTTTTCGACAACCAGCCCAAGTAACATCTCTCAGAGAAGATTTTCTCGTCGACACGACGACGAGGAGATAAAAAAGAACTAGTTTATTGTGATAACTTAGTAAAGTTGCGTCACCTTTGCTAGCACAAGGCTCTCGCAATAAAAGAATTTCCTAAAGTCACTCCTTTAAAACTTGCAACCCTCTTTTCTGACCTTCCACTTCTCTGCAGAGTCTATAGTTCTATATTGTTGTCACTTATCGCTGACAGAAACGAGCTGTCCTTTAGACTGGACTTTAACCTGTTTAAACGAAAACTTGCTTAAACCATCGTCGACGAAAACGACGGGGAAAAAAGGAGAGAACGTTAACTCGCTTTCGGCAACAAGCTGAATGATTTTTATTGTATTTCCTGGCCTGTCGGTCCCCTGGGAATAAATGGGGAGGGTAGGAACTGGAGCCTTGTCAACTCCTTTTGGTGTTGTGCTCGGGAAATGGAAACAAGGGAGGGTAATGAAGTTTTTGTTGAAGGCAAGATTTAGATTCCCAATTTGTTGCAGTCGAAACTCATGTTTCCGAAAGTACAAGTGTTAGGAGAGTAAGCTTCAAGAAATCATGCCAGTTTGGATTTTCTGACATTGCATTTGAAATAAAAAACTTTTATCTGATGCATAAAAAATCGCAGCCACAACAGATAGTATCATCCTTGATTGCAAAAGGTACCATCTCTGTTAGCAGAAATTTTTATCAGAAATGGATATCTTTATTGTAAGGCTTTTCATCAGTAGCAACAAACCTTTCCGTAGAAGATCGTACCAAATCGAAGGCTACATATGCCATGAGATGCAAACTGCCATCCCTGATTACAAAAGATAACATTTCTGTTAGGAAGAATTTTTATCACATATGATATTTTTATATCTTTATTGCCAGGACCATCAGCATTTGGAACAAACCGTGTATCAAAGATGGTACGACATCGATAGCTATGTTTTGTACATGATACAAACATCACAAACTACCATCTCTAATTGCATAAACTACCACCTCTGTTGGCAAATATTTTTATCAAAGATGATGGTAAATAGCTATACATTCAGTGACTGCTCTAAACAGTCTAAACTCTAAACCTTCTATTAAGGGGGGAGTAAATTGCTATAAATGAAGTGATTTTCGAGAATCTTGTTTTAAAAAGTGTCTTCATAAAACTTTATGAAAGTCTTAGTACATATTTTCGTATACTTTAAGAATAAAATACAGGGATTTATATGTTAATTAAAACGGTTTAAACGTAAGTCACGTGGTTTGTTACGTACAGCCTTAACATTGATGGTACTAATCGGCGTGCAAGGTAGAGCTTTTTTCTTTTGTCCCAGAACGAAAAAGAAAAAATATTTAGATTCTTGATAAAATTTAACGCTGGTTGAACCTAAGAGGTTTAAGAAAAAATTCGTAATTAATAATAATACTAGGCTCTCAAACAAATGCTACGATTTTTTCGAAAAATTTTCATGTTTAATTTCATTCTACGAGGAATTTACATATCTCAAAGAGTCATCCCATGCAATGACAAAAATATAAGCAATGCAAAAGAGAACTCAGACATAAACTGCAAATTTCCTAACCTTAACTTTCCGGTTTAGAGATAGAGGTACGCCGACAAGAAAAGACGGAGAAAGGAAACGAAAAGAGAGTCAACCTATCAAACCTCTCATTCTCTTTTTTTGCCCCCATCTCCGACATTCTCACAGTAAAAAAAGGGTACCAACATGTTTCGAAGTCAATTTATACCTCCTCATCAGGGTGAATATAAGGGTGTTACAGGTTTAAAATTTTTTTTGCTGTGTAAATCAGTGTGCATTTTTTCTATCATTATAACAAAGTTCTTTTTTTACAAAAATTCTATTCATTATAGCAAAGTTCTTTTTTGCAAAAATGTTTATCAAACCATCAAACACCTTATTATATTTTGCCAGATCTTTTTTCAAATTAATTGCATCGTTCCCTTCCCTCTTTATGAAAAACATCTCAGTGAATTCCCTGATGTATTTTCTCTGATGTATTTCGTGATGCAAAATTTTAACATCTTCCCAATTCAAATTCTAACCATGTGTATCAAACTTTCATTGATTTTGATTTCCCTTCATTCAAGCTATTGATTTTCGCATGAGAATCACTGATTACCTTAAGGTTAGACAATTTGCAGTTCATGGCTTAAACAGAGAAATTAAGCCCCAGACTTTGGTACTGTTCAGAAAATTTATTTTTCGATTACGAATGGTTCTTAGTCGTCCAAACATCTCTAATTATGTAATAAAATGAGCTAAAAATTTAATATCATTAAAAACTTAGGTTCATCCGATAGGGAATTCAATTATGTGTAATTAGACGCAGATGCAATCCGATCTATCAATTATTTTTTGAGTTATATTGCACGCCAATTTGAAAAAAGTGATTTCGAGAAAAACGCGATTAAAGTTTTCGCTTACCTGCTTTCCTACCGCCAGTGTCAAGACGCACGAACGTAAATGCGTCTGCAGCATTTAATACGCAGTCATGCGTACTAAAACTTATGGATTTACATTCTTAACATGTCAAAGCATTCATTTATGCACAAAAAAGAATTTATTTTTTGAAAATTTTGCTTGAGACTCCCCCATTAAATATGGTAACTCATCTTTAACTTTGTTCTACCTTCTAAAAACTATCATCCCTAGTGACAATGGATACCACCTCTATTACCAAGAATTTTCCAAATATTAGCAAATTTATCTACAAAAAAGAAATCCATAATTCTGTTTGACATAATTATAAAATCCTAAGTAATTTGAGGCCTTTTGGTCTTTTGGCCTTTTGTTTCAATATACGGTCTAAAAAGAAAACAAAGTATAACATAAAAAGTCACATTGTTGAAAGGCACAATTTTTTTATAATCGAATTATTTGATATCATCTCTGACAAAATCCTTCACTACCAAAACTGGTATTATGCATCATATTATGATTTTTTCTCTGATTAATAATAACCAACATCGCATAATAAATCAGAACAACAACCTAACAATTCAGGAACTCCATCTGAACTATATTCCAAGTTTATGAATCCCCATTATAGATTACCTAATAACTTTCTACAATCCCCTATTCCTAATCCGAGTTGAAAATTTCAAAATTGAGGAAGCCTTTCAACCAGAAAATATACTGTTTTCTCCATCCAGGCTCACTAATCCCAACCCTTCACTCTCGACTTAATTTCTGATCATTAAAGAGCATCCTTCTGTACATTAGTGTTAACTTTTCTTCTCTCGCTTGACCTCTATTTTTCTTTTGCATACGGGCAGAGAAACGGTTGATAGAATGCAATAGTTGCCTATAGCTATAATCTCTTACCCTCCCGAGTAGTTCACCTTGGTGCAAAGCTCCTTCCCGATTTAACGCCGTCCAGCGGTATAATAATTTCTCGCGATTTTCTTTACTGGGATTTACGTGGTGAATTCATTACAAACTTTTCCCTCGGCTACATCACGCATTTCTAAATCGGTGCACGAGAAATAAGCGCTCAACACATAGAAAAAAAGATTCTTTCTGAGGAGAAAACATACACCAAGAGGTGGGAATTTAAATTTAGTGTTTAAATTGCAATTTCTTATGCGGGACGTGGGGATAAAGAGGAGCGTTAACCGAAGGTGTGGAGCAGGCCGTAAGTTCTTGACTCAATACATAATGCACGCACGTGATATATAAATGTGTACCTGATAAATGTATATGCATGTACACTGTACATACATTAGAGGCGCCCCGGGTCGGTGAGAGTGTATTATAGTTTACTAGAAATATAGTTGTATAGACTATAGACTCCACAGAAGTATAGACTATAGGTACTCTATTACTGGTAAGTTGCAAGCCGACGGAGCATAAAGAGTCCGCCTATGTGTGCCCTACACACGGTGTGGCTCTATAAATAAGGTCGAAGCTAATAACCTGGCTTCTTATACCTGACTCTGCTTTCCGCCAGTAATTCGTTTACTCAGGGAGTCGAGTCGGCCAGACACCGCCAAGCCAGCCCCCGAAGAAGTTGAATATTACGAGAAAAAATCGAGAAGCTAGGGGTGGAGCAGGGACGCACGCCCCGAAAACAAAGGAAATACCGGTCACGCTTCGGGGCCGTGAGAAATCAGATGTTTTGTTTGGCTCATTTCGGGCATTCGTATAATTAGTCTAAGCTCTAAGCTAAGCACCAGAGAAGCCTTCGTTTAGGTTTTAATGGGTTGGGCCATCTTTTGTTAATTGTACACAAAATGATCGAAATCTAATTGTATGATGTGTTTTCGCCAAGTATTGATCGTTCTCCTGTTATTGTTAATTAAAGATTTATTTTTTACAAATCATGATATGGCTTCTGTACTTTTTGAAATTTCTATAACATTATTTTAGGAACAGTGAGACTTCAGTGATACGCCTAATATTTGTACTGTAACATTTTATCGTTCAGCTGATAGTTGAACGATAAGTTTTGGAACGAAATTTAAGGATGTTCACTTCCTGCAGTCAAACTCAAAATCAATCAATCTTTATCTTGCACTCAGAAAAGTTTGTTTGATTTAACCAAAATTTGACTGAATCAACCAAATAAATGCATTGCTATATGGTCAACCAAAGTTTTGGTTGTATCAAACAAAGTTTTAGTAGACTCAATCAAAAATTTGGTTCATTCAACCAAATTTTTTGGTCGATCAAAAAACTTATTAGTTTAAACCAAACGTTTATTCAAAACAACTAAATAATTATTTTAGTCAACCAGAATTGGTTTAAAATAACCAAATATCTGTGTCTATTCAAAGAAACAGTGTGTTTGATTCACACTCAGAAAAAAATTTTATTCGAATCAAACACACTGTTTCTTTGAAAAGACACAAATAATTGGTTATTTCAAACAAATTTTAGTTTATTCAAATAAATAATTATTTGATTTGAATAAACATTTGGTTTAATTTAATAAATTTTTTGTTCGACAAAAACATTTGGTTGAATGAACGAAATTTTTGATTGAGTCAACTAAAACGTTGGTTAAATCAACCAAAACTTTGGTTGACCATATAGCAATGTTTTTATTTAGTTTGATTCAATTAAATTTTAGTTGAATCAAACAAACTTTTTTCTGAGTGCAAATAAAAAATTTTTCGGAGTGTGAAGTATAAAGTCAACAAAAGGAAAACCATTGTTAATTGTAACTAATTTGAAAAGAGGAACTGAAGCGTATTCTAGAAAAAATTTAAGTCACAATTGTTTATTTAAAAATAGTTATTTGGATATTTTGTGTTTTTTCCGTCGTTTTAGACAAAAATAATTTTTTTCATTCAATTTTAAATATCAATATCTCATTCTAGGATAATCGGTACAATTGTTGGCCTTCCCCCAATGATTGGCTGCTTCCTTAAAATAAACTTAATAAAAAATTTTTTTAATAAAATTACTAATAAACAGTGCAAGATTATTATCAGTATACTCTGCGCTATTTATTAATAGTTTTTTTCAGTGTATTTCTCAATAAATGTACAGTTTGAAACTGGCTAATCATTGCTTAAGGGGGCCAATCATTTAACTATTTATCCTATTCCTTAAAAGATTCTTTACAGTTATCTTTGATACGTTTTTATTCAAATTTATTATTTGGCACATTGTTTAATTAGTAAGATGAATAATTGTGTAATTTCTTCATAAAATAATTTTACTAAAAACGTACCGAATAGAAATGTAAAGGATCTTTTAAGGAACAAAATTAATCAAAAACATGGAATAAAAATTATTAACCTTTTCTGAAATAGAAGAAAACATAGTAAAATCCAAATAACAATTTTTAAATAAATAATTATGACTGAAACTATTTTTTCTAAAGTAGCCTTAGGTTTCTCTTGCAAAATCCGTTAAAAATAACTCTGGATCTATATTCCTTGATTTTTTAAATCAATATATAAAGATATAATTAATTTTGAGGTTGACTGTACAGTGAGGACATCCTTAAAAAATTCTTATCTTTGGGAACCATTGCATGTATTCACATCAAATCAATTGAGTTAGATTAAATTCAAACTAAACTTTTTACACAGATAAATAAAAATCAACTCCTTACAAACCAAATTGTGTAATGATTAAACTTTACACAAAAAGGTCAGCACAAGTTGCCATTTTCCTAATATCCAATTTGAAACATGAAAATTATTACTACAGGGGTCCAACATGTTTCGAAGCCAATTTAGTCTTCCTCATCAGGGAAAAATTAAAATTTTGAAGAAAGTTACCAACAACATTTTTATTATTATATTTTAATTATTAACATTTTAAAGAGTACGTTTCTGATTTAGATTAAGAATTCATAAGCAAAGAAAAATTATTCAGGACATTTTGTTCATCGAAAATAAAAATTAATAATTAATTTAATAAATAAACTAATTATAAATGCTCTATACCTGAATTCTTCAAATTTCCCTGAAAATATAACTGATGTATTTTGCAAGAAACTTTCAAGTTTATTCTAGTATTAACAAAATTATTAACATTTTGACATAATAGTTTATTTACAAAAAAAACTAATGTAATGTGATTGTTTGCCGGGAATTTTTTTTCTGAGTGGTTAATATGTGGTTTCACTTATTTAATGACATTTAATGACTGTAATTTTATAATATTATTTATTTAATATTTTAAAGACAATTTAGAGATTTAGATTATTTATTTTTGAATCGAACTAGTTGTAGGCTCTATTAAAAGTGAACAATTTGACAGAAATGTAATATACTTAAGAGTTAATTAAATAATTGAAAATCGGATGAAAAGATCATTTTTGACATTTACTTGGAAGTTACAAGTTACATGTAAGCGGTTATTTTTAAAAATATTTTGAAAGATTCATGCACTTCTCAGAAATATGAAAAATCCCTAACAATTCCCCTATCGTTGAAACGCGATCAAATATCAGGAGTCATTCTTAAATCGATTTAAGGTCAAGGAGTAGAAGAGCCTTCATAGGTGGGTTTAAGAGTATATGAAAAGCTCACCTCCACTCTTATTAAAGCTTCGGACTGACGCTATCAAGCGACCAAACGGATTCCGAGTTATGTTGAGATCCTCGTTATAGGGTAATGTTGTTCTTGTTATGAAGGGAAAAAGTGAACGTTCACAACTTATTAAACAGCACCTTCATAAAACTAAAAAAAAATGAGACGTAAAAATGTTTTTAAAAACTTAATTAATATCCTTTATGTCTACTAATAATTTATGAAGAGCTTCATACCACGATTAATAATAATATCTATTTCAAGTAATCCACGTAATAAAAACTAACTTAAAATAAAAACTTCTAAAGTATTTCCAGACTTACAAATTGTTTAAGGATCAAGTTCTGATAGTTTAATCTCGAGTGCATAAAGACCTGCATTTTAATTAAAAACTTCGGTGCTCCTGCCTCTAAAAATACGCTATCGATTTCAGTGTCAAATAAATCTCTAGAGTTCGACCGCAATGTTAATTTCTCCGGAAGAAGTAATTATTTATCGCTGGATTCGACTTGCCAGGCGAGTATTCATTTAACCGTTGGCGTTAGAGTAACTCGAAAGTAGATGCTCTCAAGTTTGCACGAATAAAGTGGAAGTACTTTGGAAAATAACTAAGCTTCCCAGAAAGTTGCAAGTAATTCTCGAATTATTACCAGGGGTCGGTCCTAAATCTTACGACCTTCCCGAGCTTTCCTCTCACTCTTTTCGCGAAAATCCTCGGAACGAGAAATGTTTCACGAATTCGCTTTACCCTCGTACGTGCTTCTGAAGATATTTAGTGTTCTTCAGTTACTATATATATAGTTATATTTTATAATACTAAACACTATACATTTTGTACTGTATTCCGACCAGCATCTTTAGTTTAGTTTCCGATTCTCTTTTTCTGAAACATTTAGAAACACAATGGCGTCGTTTTGCCGACTTTCTTGGAATTTTAAGGGAGAAGAGAGAGGACCGGGCGTAAAGTGAGAATTGAGGGACGTCCTTTTGAGTTACTTTCTAGAGAATCTAGAGACGTCTTTGTGGTTAAGGTTACTTTACGATCCATCAAGGAAAGGAGAGGTGCACGTTCCAGGTTCCTTTGATTTTTGGTGCCCTCGAGCTCGTTGCCGATCGTTTAATTTCAACAGGTATCCGTGAAACGTGAGAAATACTGAGAAGTTAAATCTGTTAAATGAGTCTCTATAATTTATTTTAAGGTAGAACGTCCTCTCGGTACGTTACTCTGTGGGAGTCTGGGTACAGAATACACTCTGGGATCTGGGTAGTGGAAAGATTCAAGTGCCTTTGTCAAAGAGGCTAACTAGCCGTCACTAATCCTCTTCTTCATTGCTAGGTCTCGATGGAAACTGGAAACTTACACAAACATTACCTGCAAAGCATCCCTTAATTGACAAACTATTGTCTGTTAGGGTTTGCGTGAAAGCTGAAAAGGGAAAAAATCTTTGTTGCTGGATCATTTCTGTTTGGGTTAGAGATATTAATTCTTAATAACCACTCCCTTAAACACCTCAATTAATGTGTTTGCAAATGTAAATTAACCTAAAGGTAATAGCTACTGATCATCTAATTAATTCTGTTAAAGATTCTACTTTAATTTAGATTGGTTTAGACTTTTAGAGTGTAGATTGTACAATAAAGACTAATAATCTTGGAAAATCAAAGAATGATTGTTCATAAACGTTGATTTATTTTCTATATTATTTTAAATGCAAGTTAATTTGAAAGAGCAATTATAATTACTTATAAGTCTACAGACTTTTATCTTGTAGATCGTAGAGCATCGGATTTTGATCAACAAATTGGATAATTCATTAAATTTGTTTTACTATCACTTTATTTTAATGCTATAAAAATATATTTGGGTAATTAAATTGATTGGATTATTATTGATGGCTGAGATTTATTTTTAAAGACTGATCCTACGAGTTATTACTCAACTAATCAAACATAACAATTTATTATTGGAGCCTTAATTGGAACCAATCAAACAGTCTGTGATCGTTTATTTTTATTCGGTCCGTAACTAACGAAATTAAAAAAGGGTTTTACACTCACGTGTATCTTCTTTTTGTACAATAATGTTCATATAAAACTGATCCTCAATTTAAGACTCAATTATGAAATTCAGGTAACGTGGGATTAAGTTTAGAACAATATTGCTTAAATTTAGACAAAATTGTACTGAATTTAATCCAAACTATTTTAAGATGTAACAATTTTAAGTATGTATTATATTTACTGTGAGGGGTCCGAATGCGAATCATTATTGCTTTTGCCGTAAATAAATACAAGTATAATCTAAATTATTGCGAAATGTTCATTTGTGGCAAAAAAAGTGATTCTCAATTGGACCCTTGATCTGGATGTGGTTCTTTTGCCTTAAGGGGTTATGGTCAATTAGAAGGCCAAAAAAGGCTTTTTTACAATTTTTTAAAGACTGTTTTATTTATTTTTTTAACCCATATTTTTTAAATTAAGTAATACATATTTCAAGAAGTTATAATAATTTTTTCATCGCTAAATATTTATTTATATCCGAGTTATATGCAATTTTGCCAAAGACCAAAAAAAAGGCGTTGTGCGGTGCCCACTGCTGTACAAGACTGGATCATCTGTAATCAAAAGTTACAACGGGATTCATTAGTAAATTGTACTGGCTACTGTGTGGACGAAGGGTTTTGAAAAATTTTGATTTTTTACAAAATGGTGGATGTGTAAATTCAAAATTCACTTTTTGCTTTTAAAAAACGCTCATTTTTCGTCTATAAAAAAAATATTTATTTGAATAAAAATTCCTTCGTCCACGCAGTAGTCAGTACAATTTACTAATGAATCCCGTTGGGATTTTTTATTGTAGATGATCCAATCTTGACTCTTGAGCAGCAGTGGGAACCGCCGTTTTTTGGCCCTTGACAAAATTGCTTATAACTCAAAAAAAAATTTGTAAAAAAGCCTTTTTTGGCCTTCTAATTGACCTTAACCCCTTAATATATTCTTAGTATAAAACTACCAATTTTTCGTGAATTGTATAAGTTTATGTTTATTGTTTTAAGATTCGAATTGTCAAGTTCATACACTCAGGAAAAACTTTGTTTGATTCAACCAAAATTTGGTTGAATCAACCAAATAAATGCATTGCTATATGGTCAAACAAAACTTTAGTTGAATCAAACAAAGTTTTAGTAGACTCAATCAAAAATGTGGTTCATTCAATTAAATTTTTTGGTCAATCAAAAAATTTATTAGATTGAACCAAACGTTTATTCAAGTCAAATAAATATTTGTTAAAACAAAACAAAATTTGTTTGAAATAACCAAATATTTATGTCTATTCAAAGAAACAACGTGTTTAATTAAAATAAAAACTTTTTTTGAGTCTACTTGCAACAGAAAATAAGAACCGATTTCGAAATTATTCTTTTCACTTTTTGTGGATTCAAAACCACAATTTTTTCGCTCAGCTCAAATGATTCAATAAAATTCAGCATTTACCCTGGGTACGTTTTAAAACATATCTCATATATCAAAGTTATAAGAGGTTAAGAAAATATTTGTTTTTGTCAACTCAGACCTCGTCAATTTTTCAAATTCACAAAAGGAAATTTGCTTAACTCAATCTCGAACATCGCTTAAGAAAAGTAAACCTTGAATTGTACTACATTGCCTACATGTTTGCATATGAATACAAAGGATTTTCCCTGTCATTGTCGTCTCGTGAATGCGGTACTCGATAAAATTCCATCTCTATCTCCTCGAAATATAGGGCAGAGTTCGCAGGCTTCTCACTACAAAACTGCTAAGAAGGCTATTCGGTACCTGTCCTCTAGTTACAAAGACGGCACTCCACAGCATCTTCGGTCCATTCCTGTTGAGTGTAGATTGTAGACTCTAGAGTAGACTTATAGATTGTAGAGAATAACTGGGTCCAAAGAAGGGAAAATAAGAAAAATAGATAGAAGGCGATTTACTTATCGAAGATTGCGCTGTCAAGGAGCGATTGTCTAGCAATTGAACGTGGCATTCGGTTCGTGACTTGGCCTCAGCAAGGGGGTTGAAAACACGGTACCTACAAATTCACATCCACCTGTTACGGGAATACGGGTTTTACGGGTACATTTGCCAGTCCTGTAGGTCAGTCTTCGACACACCTTTCTATATAAAACCAGCAGCTTACTATGTATAATTTATATTTACATGTGAGTGTGAATTTATCCACACACAGATGCATTCTAATACACATGAATATTTATATGTTTCTTGTATATGTATACAACAAGGTTAGCAAATTTGTGCATGTGCAAACATACCGAGAACTGCATTGAATGTCCTTCGTTGGAAGTACGTTAACACCAAAGCGGATTAGTTGCGGTTAGTTAACCACTTTAACGAACAGTCAACGGTGGATGGAAATGAGCTGCTTTCTTCCCTCAATTGCTGAACTCAAAAACCTGCCGAGAGTTAAGGTCCTTTGTATTTTTACTGGGGACAAGCAGTTATTAAATAATTGGCTGAACCAAAGAGCGTGTAGTGATTTAACTTGAATTAAATTTTCCGCCGGTTGGTAAGCTTGGACCAAAAAAAAAAAACGACAATCCTCCAGAACTCATTATCCGTCTAATATAATCCCATGACGAAGTGTAAGGTGGAAGCTGGATGGTGAAATAGGAAATGAAAACGAAAAAGTTTGGTCGGACGCGATGCTTAAAGCCCAACTTTATAATCACGTCTCAGAAGACTCCGATTTTTTGTCTAGTTACAGACATTTTTGAAGATAATTAAACATTCAGGTGCTGATGAAGTTTCGTTTAGATTCAAACAAATTTCAAGTGTACTTCTTATTTTTGCATATTTGTCTCGAGAATTGTTTTTTTAAATTTGAAGTTGAAGTAAATTGAACTTTTTAATTTAATTCATCAGGAAACTTTGCAGTGGAATTATTTTGCTAGAAATTGCTTTTGTAAAACCGTTGTCAAGGAATATATTATTTTTAAATAGAAATGTACATTTCCAATTTCGAAATGCAAATATTTATTTGAAATTTCGTGGGATGTGGGAATGGACACATCAAAATTCAGTGGAATTTTAAGACATGATAAACGAATGAAAGTTTCAAGATTTATCTATGTTTATAAATTGAGGAAATGCTTTTTTTATTCTCTTCATATTCTATAGTGTTTATTTTATTTTTGAATCTATATTTATTAAAAATAAAATTTAGAAAGAGTAATTGCTCACACGGAAACATAAAAAATGTGAAACAATATTGCGGTTACATTTTTTCTTAAAATTAAGCTTAAAATTCAGATTCTCATACGATAAAATCCACAATGCTCTTTTGTGAATAAAAAAAATTAACCAAAATGAAAACTCGAAAAATAAGAATTTAAAACATCTTTAAACTATAAAATTTTGGAATGTAATAAAAGAAGACTCTGAGTCCGCTTAACGATAACAGTAATTGAATAGTTGCAATTGTTAATTGCTAAAACTTTTTAGATGTTTAATACCGATAAATTAAATTAAAATTATTAAAATAAGACTGCCTGATTTTTGCGTGACAAAATTCTATGCTAAAATTTATATGATTAGTACAACTAGTTTTAGTGATTTCAATTTATTTTTTCGGAATTCAAGATAAACTAATTACCTGAAAATCATCTTTTTCAAGCAGTCATCATTTTGTAAAATTTTAACTACTTTCAGTATTTTGAATAACAATTGAAGGGTAACAGTACAAAACTAGATAACCAAAATTTTTGTGGAAAATGGGCTTTCTGCATAAAAAGTTCTTAAAAAATCAAATACACGTTGTGTCAAAAGGATTTCTTCGAAATCTCATTTTTATCCCTTTAGTGACCACTTCACCATAAGGTTACCGACAGTTTTTAAATAGTACATTTCGATACGTGCGTGAGAGGTGATTATTTAGCGCACGAGACGTTTTTCGCAAGAGCGAAGCGAGTGAGAAAAGTCAAGTGCGCTAAAAA
>JBAGKK010094578.1:0-26279 GCA_037177015.1 Euceroptres primus
CATTGGTTGCGTGTGTAGATTAAAAGTGTCACACAGCTGAGCTCAATTTAAATAATTTAATCCACTGCCAGAACAAATAGATTCTGAAGACATGTGGATTTTGCTTTGTGGATAGGCTAGGGATTCTACGGTAGTCGTGAGATTAAGTGAAGCACAGACATTGCACCTCGTCTGCTAATAGTCGCAGGACCAATGGTTTTCAGTTAGAAAATACTTGGCAACTGATACCTGGCAGTGTCGATCACGTCAGGGCGCTAGCTCAGAATAGAAAAGCCGTTTTAGACCGTGTTGATTGAAATTGAATTTTTGATATTCGCAGAAATTCTGCTTCCCGAGGAAATTTCCTTGCGCACTATTGACGTCCTTGAATACGCATAAACGTTCAGAGAACGTAAGTTACTTTCTTTTTAATAAATTCGTAGAAGATCGAACACGCAATCATTCTCGCCTCTGGGTTGTCCACAATCAAGAAGTCAAATTAAGTTCCAACAATCCAGGAGATTTAGGGAACGTTCATAATTGTTGTTAAATTAAAAGCATTTGCACGCCATAAGAATCGAGTTATCTAAAATTACAATTCTCTTATTAAAGCCAAATTCGCTTCCTGACACGACTGAGAGCAAGGTAAATAACTGCTCTCAGCATATCGTGATAAGGAAATAATAAATTGGCTTAAAGAGAAAATAATTGTTGGGTGATATTCCAACAATTCGCACTCGAAGCTACAGCTTTTAATTAAAAAAATAATTTCTGAATAAAGTAAATTGAATTCAGCATTTAATATTTTGTGAATTATCCCTGGCGATTGGAAACCGTTACACGATTTACATCCCAAATATATCCCAAGATATCTAGGGTATATCTTAGGGATATACAAATTTTCGCCATGCAGGATATTCCGTGGGTTAATCTTGGGATAACCGCGGACCTAAATGGGATCAAAAGGAATATCCCGCAATATCCTATTGCTGTCAGGGTAGTAAGTCATATATGTACATTAGTGCAATTTAAAACTTTCTATTGTTTTTTAAAACATTTGCTTGTGTTTTTAAATTTTGTTATTTTGCTGCCGCAGTAATACGAGTGAAAGAAGAATATTCAGCCAGGGACAATGCATCGGCGAAATTCCGCGCTTAGTCGCGGACGAATAGCTCAAAAATGCGAAGAGGTATGCTAAAACAGACGAAATTTTCGCCTTATAGGGTAATACGATGGCTCGCTTACTTAGGTAGCATAGTCTTTTCGACAAAAAGATAAAAACTTACAGTATCGGCCATAATTGTCAGTCCATTAAAAAAAATCGTATTAAAAACATGCCTCTCTTCTTTCCTGGGTATCTCCGCGTGAAATAAGGATAGAAAGATTTTTAAAAAATTGTTTAAAAGCTTGTTAAATTTCGCGTCGATTTGTGAGAAAGACAGACCTATTTTCCATTTTTAACCAATTTTCGATTTTCAACTTCCACTCTCTGCATGCTTCAGGGTAGTAAATAGAAAATATTCAAACTTCTCTGAATTAAGGCTTAAGATCGCCTCTTAAAAATGAGACCAAGAATGTATATAAATATTAATTGGTTTTCGAATTAATATTAAAATGTGGAAGCGTACCCAACACGAAAATCGGTCGGTCGAGTGGCGACCGCAGTCTTCCGTCTCTTGATTCTCATGCGCTAACAAAAGGTAGAAGTTCAACTGCCGCTCAAAGAACCGATAATTGCTTCCGAATAATGCTTTCACATTATTCAAGATAATTCAAGAACCCGATAATATTTTATTATGTTCTTGTTCTCATTTGAAAGATGAGATTTTAGGCTTTCGTTTAGCAGAGTTCTAATTTTTTCTATTTACTACCATGAAGCATGCAGATAGTGTAATTTGAGAATCGAAAATTGATTAAAAACGAGAGGTTGACAACTCGACTGAAAAGTGCACACCTACTTTTGACTTCAAGATAATTCAAGATAATTCAGTTTATTTCAGTTACTTCAAGATATTTCAAGTACATCAGAATACTTCAGAATATTTCAAGATAATTCAAGACATTTCAACGTACTTCAGAATATTTCAATGTAATTCAGAATAATTCACATACTTCAAAATAATTCATATAATATTTAGATTTTGATGGTGAATTGGCTTTAGTGTCACAAAAAATTGAAATCATGACAAATTGATTTCAATTCTTTGTGAACCTAAAGCCAATTCACCATTAACATCCAAATATCATTTTAACTGAGGGTCGATACAACTCCTTCCCTAAACATTATGCTTGATATACTTCAGGATATTTCATGTACTTTAAGATACTTCAGGATACTTCAAGATATTTCAAGGTGCTTCAGAATATTTCAATGTACTTCAGGATAATTCACATATTTTAAGATACTTCAGGATATTTCACGTGCTTCAAGATATTTCAGCATATTGCAAGATACTTCATGATATTTTAAGCTACTTCAGGATACTTCACATATTTCAAGATACTTCACATACTTCACAAGCGAATTTTATTTTATTATTATTATTATATTATTATTATTATTTTTAATTTTATTTCTTGAAAGTTTCGAAAGTGAAAACAAAAAATTTACAAGGTTGGAATCCTGAAACTTATGTCTATTTACTACATTTATAGAATTTACAACTTAATCGTTCTTAGTCTGTTAATACTGGCAAAACTCACGTTCCAACAATAAATTTTATTGCCTTGTTTGTGTCAAACTACTTAGAATCTCATAAGCTGAGCCGATGCATCTGTTCAAAGCAATTAGGGCCTTCAACCCTGCCAGAAAGCTATTAAGTTCAGGGACTCTATTTAAGAACAGTAAACCTCCCTCCAACTCTGTTACCTGGGTCTTTCCCAAAATCTACGTCACAAAAATTGAGTATCTGAATTTTCCTACCACCGTCTGTAGCAACCATCAAAGCTCCCGTCTATCCCTACTATATGTCGCATCCCTTCTTCGGTCGTCGATTTTTCATCTTCGCGCTCCCGGTTCCGAGACGATACTTGACTTGAATTTTAGTCAATATCGATCTATTTCTTTGAGGTGCAAACAAGTTCCTAATTCTTAGCACTCTCAAGTCGTGAAATGTAGCCGTGCGATAACTTGTAACTTTATTAAACTCTTAGGTTAATGTCAGTCTTGTAATAATATACAATTTAAAATTTAGTCAGCTTGTTTAACCCATTATTTCTCCTTCACAGTTACAAACAACAAACAGTCTACAATTTACTATAAACAAGGATATTTCAAGATATTTCAAGGTACTTCAGGATATTTCAGATACTTCAAGATATTTCACAACTTCGAGATGATCCAGAATATTTTTAAATACTTCATATTTCAAGGTACTTTAGGACATTGCAAGGTATTTCAGTATATTTCAAGTGACTTCCGGAAACTTTACATCATTACATTTCAAACTTATATTTTTAATCGTTTTAAATCATTTTTTGAAATACAATTTTTGATATTTTCGCAAAATTTCGCCAGTTTACAAAATTTCCGATAATTTTGCCGTTTTTTAAGTTTTTCGATCAAATTTGAACCCTGAGATAAAATCGCTTCTCCAAATTTTATTACAAGACAAATAGAAAAAGAAAAAGAGAGTCAATCAATAATAAAAACTCAAAGAGTAATCTGAACATAAAATCTTTTTAATATTTTCAATTATTTATTGACTATAATGTGGCGCAGTACTTATAAATGAAGGACTTGGTACTGTAAATAAATAATCTCTCATATTTATACTTAAGTGAGTTTTCGTAACATCATTTGTACTCAAAAAATCTCACTCCATAAAGTACCAAGGAGAACAAATACATAATATGCCTTTTGGGTTTTTGGTTGGTGGCTTAACTGGTGCGGAATAAGTAGAATAATTCACTTTACGTCCTTTCCCAGAAGCATAACTAAATGATAGAATTTTACCTATAATGAATAGTTTTTTCTTTTTATCAAAAAAGGCACACCAATTTCCTAAGCTAATTTTTTTATCTTCAACAACTGTACTCACAGCCGAAACAACATTTCTATTTTAAGTAATTAAGGCATCTTTAACTCGGTGTAGTCTATCACTGCTCAATTTATTATATCCGCTTGAAAGCAACCAACAAAGAGTAGTTTTTCGAAAGATCACAGATTTATCACTAGAATTGGTATAATGAACAAATGGTCCACTTGGTGAAAGTTGAACTTCGTGTTAATTTTCTAATGTTTCTTCATTCTCCAGCAAACTTGATACATCTTCCACTACAAATTCCCTACCAGGAATATCTTCAGTTTCAGTCTCATTCACAGCTGCAACTTCTTCGTCTTCAGTTTCAACTTCGGCCTCATCATCTACTGTGGTGATTGAATCTACTTGCAGTGCTTTTAAACATGAAGGGATGATCAATTTATCTTTGGACTCCATACCAAGAGAAGCAGAAAAATCAAAAGCTTCTTGTCGAGCACGAGATATAATATTCAAAATCTTGTTTTCATCTGGTAATGGTTGCTCTAGAAGAATATTTGACACTTGTACGAGGTGTGGCTATTAAATAACCGGACTGATTTTCTTGCCGCTTACCTGTAGCTGCGAAAATTATGAGCAATATCGGTCATTGATCTGTGATCTTTCCCCTCTAATCCCTTAAAATTTCAAGGTTCTGTGATCCTTAGTACGGCTATAGCCTTTGTTTGAAGCAGACCGTGTACCTGTGCTCCGTCGGAATTATGTTGAGTGTGAAAGTGGAACAACGCGTCAACGTGAAATTCCTTGTAAAACTTGGCAAAACGGCCACAGAAACTTACGATTTGTTAAGGAATGTTCATGGTGATGAGTCTTTATCTCGTACTCAAGTTTTTAAGTGGTTTAAAAAATTTAAGGAGGGGAGGGAAGTGATTGAAGACAATCCCCGTCCTGGTCGTCCTCGCACATCGAAAACAGACAGTAACGTTGAAAAAGTTCGTGAAATTATTCGGAAAAATCGATGCCTTAGCATTCGAGCAATTGCTGAGTTAGTGAACATCGATAAAGAAACGGTTCGACAAATTTTACATGAAAATTTGCAAATGAAAAAAGTTTGTGCTTAGATGGTGCCGAAACTGCTCACCCCTGAGCAAAAGTTAACTCGATTAAACATTTGTGCTGACATCCTGGAAAACATCGAAAATGATCCAAAGTTTTTAGAAAATGTAATAACTTGTAACGAATCATGGTTTTTTCAATATGATCCTGAAGCTAAGCGCTAATCCATGCATTGGAAGAGTCCCAGTTCACCGAGAAAAAAGAGAGCACGGATGAGCAAGTCAAAATTCAAAGCAATGATGATTGTTTTTTTTTATATACGAGTAATTGTTCACATCGAATGAGTACCTGAAGTTCAAACTGTTAACCAGGAATATTATAAGGAGGTTCTGACAACCCTTCGTGAACGTGTAAGAAGAAGAAGACTGGAAATGTGGAAAAACAGCTCATTGATTCTTCACCAGGACAACGCTCCAGCACACAAAGCGATGTCAATTCAGCGGTTTTTGGCGGAAAAAATTCCTTTATTGTAATATCCACCGTATTCGCCTGATCTAGCCCCGTGCGACTTTTTTCCATTTCCGAAGATCAAGTCTGGGCTAAAAGGAACCAGATTCGAGTCCATCGATGCAGTTAGGAAAAAGCGACGCAGCTCATGTACGGCCTCTCAGAAAAGGACATTCAACATTGCTTCCAACAGTGGGTAATTCGTATAAAGCAGTGTAGAGATCGAGAAGGAGACTACTTTGAAGGGAATAATATGTCTATTGAGTAATTTGTGAAATAAAATTTTATAGAGCATCAGTCCGGTTATTTAATAGCCACACCTCGTATGCCTTGTTCTACCTTCTTTACTACACGGGGGAAAGCAAAATGATCTTGCAGCGTGGAAAAATTGTTCACAAGACTGGCCTCCAAAAAGCCACGGAAGAAAAAGTTGTGGTAGATTTTCTTCTCCAAAATAATTCACAGCTTTTATCAAAGCATGAACATTAATTTCAATGCAAGTGTAGGTATTGCTGGTTATGAAGTTCTTGGTGATACTGTGTTTATTGTCAGCTAACCACTGTCTCCAAATCTGCAAAAAGAAAATGCTTCTCCACATTATATGTATTCTCTCTATTAGAGCAATGTCTTTATCCAAGTACGAATCTAAAATATCGTTTAATACTTCGAGTAAGACAATAGTTCCTTTGGTGCAGGATAAAGTTTGTAGTAAGTTTATTACTCTACTGCTGCAAATTTTTACACGGCTCGAAAATTCATTTTGTCAGCACTGTTTATGTCAGATTTTGTAAGTCCATGATCTTCTTTTGCCTTTTTGTTAATCATTATACTTAAATGCGTAGAAGATGCTACAAAATGTTCTAGCGGTAAGAATACTGAAGGTTTTAAAAGCACGTTGCGGGCTTTAGTTCCAATGTGATGCATGTCTTAAACATAAATTGTTAAATGATTTAAAGATTGAATAAACCAACCACCACTCCACTCAGCTGGTAAATTTGCTGATATAGGTATAGATTTGCGCTTCATAGAATTAAGTAAGCGTGTACTACCATCAGAAGAAAATCCTTTCAAAACGATGCCTTCTTTTTGAGCTTGTTCCTCCATCCATGCCCATCGACTTTGCACTTGAATCGATGTAAAACGGTTATCTGTTCCAAAGCATGCAAGGCAAAATAGTGCAACGCCTTCTTGAATTGGTTGCGCCAGAATTACATTGAATAGTTAGCCAGTCAAGCAATCTCAAAATATTCTTCTCTTTTTTCAGCGGAATTTGCATCATATGATCCAACAATTGAAAGGCCATTGTCATTTAATGATAAAACAAAACCAACTACATCAATGAATCGTAGATCATACTGAATACGGCTAGTAATTCTTGTACCATCTTCGCTAATCCACACTATCAGAGGAAGTATATAGATATATCCAGATATCCACGATTCAAAGCTATATTTCGTCTTTCAGCTCGAAAATATTTGTTGAGCTTCCATTTAGTTTTAGTCTTTTTTATCAGTTTATAAATTTTTTAGATTGGAGCTTTTCATGACACCGAAGAATCTTTGCTCCGTCTAGTTCTTCGATTCTTAAAAATTTTGTATAATTAGACATACATATTTATATAGATTGAACATACAGTTTAAGTTCTCAAGCGGCAATCTATTAACTTTCGTTTGAGCCGAGCTGCAAACATATTTTCAAGAAATAACTTGCTGAAAAGTTCAGAAACTAACCATTGATTAAACTTTTTAAGATGATTTACTCTTAAATTAATAATAATTTGTTTTATTCACAGTCTTTCCCGTATGTAATAAAACGCCATTTTACTGTTCCAAAATATATGTTTACATAATTTACAAATAAGATATAAATAGCTTATACGAGGACTTACACAATATTTTCATGAATTAACAGTCAATAAACAAAAATAAAAAATCTTCGAATTGAGGTATACGTTTTTTTAACAATATGATTGTCAACTGGTTCATATGATAGTCAATGAATTGACTGAAAAAATTAAAACATATTTAAGATAATGACCGAAAAATCAGAGTTTTCTTCGAACTCGTCAACTGTTCTTTCGTTTTCGTCATTTGGTTGTATATCATCAGGATTGATCGGTAAAACTATCTCCTCTTTTTTTTTTAAACTTCCCAGCACATCCTTGATACTGATATTCTTTGTCGGGGCTTTCTCCTTTAATCTGCTAGAGTTATGTGCAATCTTCAGGTGCTTTGTATAATTGGATAAAATCCATCGACTCTTTAATTTATTGACTTTGCACATTTTTGAACAAAAAATACATTCTATTTCAGCATTGAGAGTCTGTTCATCATCCGTAACATCGACTTTGACAACTTTAAAATCTTTGAATTTTTTACTCTAAATTTCTGTCATTTTGATTTTTTGGTTAATCTTAAAAGAAGTCATGTGATTTTTGATTGATTTTTGTACTGCTTTACGTTCAGCATCTACATCCGAATTCGCTCCTTTTATATTTTTATCAAGAGATTTTTGTTTGAAAACCGACAGCCCTTTCTTTGGGGGTTGGTTTGCTCTCGAGGCTCGATCTTCCAACTTTTTTTTTCTGTAACTTGCAATAGCCAGTAGCATTAATTTATGTCTAGGAAGAATTGTAAATTTATTTGGACATTTTGCATAAAGCCCGTAATACTGGTCAGGTGGTTTACTTTTGTCGCGAAAATTTTCAACTTCCGTACGAGTAAATGATTCTAAATCAGATATATGGATTTCATTAAAAGAGCTCATCGACAATATGTTATCGAATCCAGTAATTGTTAAAAGGTTTTTCAAATGAACTGGAAATTGAGTATTCAAATCAGCTTTTGTTTGTGCCCACCATGCAGAATCTAATTCTTTTTGACCCTGCAAATTGAACAATTTTTCAAATTTTAAACAAAAAAAGTTTGAAAGGAATTGAAAAGTAATTCAGTGCATTGGGTGCTGAATCTCTTTTCTGGAACTTTGGGGATTCATATTTTCCTCCTCTCTTTTAAAGCCGTGCTAATCCCTATTCGTTGATTGAACTGCCACCTCGTTCTATTCCTTTCAATCCCTTTCTACCCCAATGTGAGGTTATGTTTGTTTTCAGTTTTGCTGTTTGGATTGTGTTATAAGCAATTCTTGATGTGGAATTGAAAGAGACTGGTTGAAGGAGAAGAGCTATTCCATTGAATTCCAATGAATTCTCGCGAATATTAATGTCGACCAACTTAGTAATGGGAACTGATCGATGGTTCTTAATAATACTTCTTAATTCCTGTGCTGAGAAAATATAAAATTAATTATTTATCATATAAATGAAAATAGGACTAGCAAAATTATGTAGATTTCTTAAAATTTATGCAGGATCTATTTTTCTTTAAAATTTTTATAAATATTTCAAGAAATTTTGTGATTTTGTGAATTTCAAACTTTAGAAGCTTCAATTATTCCTGTGAACCGTGAATTCACTGATTTTAAAAGTTAAAGCTGCGTTTTTTGCTCATTATATTAAAATGACATGTTTAAAGTAAGCGTATAGTAAGTTAACATTGTTTATTGCAGAGTAATCGAAGTTCCGCACAAAAAATATAAAAGCAAATGTTCAAGGTTTTTGTTAACTACAAAGTGCAATGATCATTCGAATAACACTGGTCAACAAAGTATAACCTATGTGTTCATGGAATGAGATATATCATTTCCAGAGTAGTTTTCTGTGCTGAATCCAAATCAGGCCTCTGTTTTTTCTCAGCACGTCAGGTTTTTGAAATTTTTTGATTTAGAAATTTTTTCTAAAAATCACCAATCGTATGATAAAAGGGTGTACAAAAATTTTTAAACGGAAACCAATACATTACTTCGTTGCGTTTTTTAACGCAGAATCCAACGATGGTTTTGTTTTTTCGATATCTTGTACAGTTCCTGAGATAACTTTTAAAAAACCTAAAAAAACACGAAAAAATGTATTTATAAAAAATTTATATTTAACTGAATATCATTTATTTTTTAGTCAACTGCGTGCCATTCTCTTCTTTTTTTGATGCAGAAAAAATTTCAAGAAAGTTTATTGTTCCAGCTGTAACTGTTCAAAAGATACATGGCACAGAAGTTGTCTCTTTCTATAGAGTTGCCAGTTTGACGGCTTACAAGTACTTGAGGCGAATCATTGTACTGTTTCCTGTATCTCATTGCACTATTAGTCTACAATATTTACAATATTTACAATATTCACACAGTTTACAGTATTTACAAAGTATAAAATATACCTTATTTATTATTGGTTGTTAGCTCCTATTGAAAAATGATTATAAACTGCTGCTACTGACTAGAAACTTTTTCTCTTGCATGCTCGAAGATGATGAGCATTTGGTTCATCAGTCATGAGACTCCAACAGTAGTCTGCTAAAGCGTTCACACTCCACTTACCTTGGAACCTTTTTTCGATTTCAGCGATGTCTTAATGTAATCTTTCCCCGTGTTCATAACTAACTACTTCCAAATTTTCTGGGAAGAAGTCCAAGTGGAAATGAAGAATATGAATCTTTAGTGACATGTTCACTTTTTTTTCCTGGAAGTTCTGCAGCATAGTATTCCCCAGGTGTTTGTAGTTTGTGGATTTCGTGTTCCCCAAGAAATTGTTTATAACAGCTTTTACTGACAACCAAGTTTGTCTCTCAAGGTCAGTCAAGATCCTTTCAAAATAACCATCTAGCATCAGTTGTCAAATTTGTGGTCCATCAAAGACTCCCTTCTTAATTTTTGAGTCACTAAGCTTAGGGAATTTCCTTTTCAAGAAACAACAACCTTCTCCGTTCTTATCCATCGCTTTGACAACATTTTTTACGATGCCGAGCTTCACATGTAATGGCGGTAGTAAGATTTTTTGAGCATCAACCAGTGTTTTTTGAGCAACGTTTATTTTTCCTGGTTCTGTCGTCTGTCGGCCTGACCAAACTTTAACATTATAATGTTAGTTTCGTGATCTTCTGTCCCAGGTGCATAGAAAGCAACAATGTTCTCTATATCCAGATTGCAATCCGAGAAGAATGATTTGTAATGTATTTTGTCAAGTAACAATTTCATAACAGCATAACACTCTTTCATATTGGTGGCATGAGCCATGGATATTGATGGATATTTATTTCCATTATGCAAGAGAACGGCTTTCAAACTCTATTTATTTGCATCAATGAATAAACGTCAATTCTCTAGCTGGTGTTCATGGCCAAGGTTCTTCATAAGCCCATCTACATCGGTACAATATATGAGAGTATTTTCATCAGCATTCATTTCTTCTTCTGCTTTGCGTTTTGCAGAATTTTCCGGGATAGAATCGTTACGGCCATAAGCAGATTTTGTCACGGAAGGCACATTAGGGTAAATAATGGAGCTTGCATTTCGATGAGTAGCCTTTTACATCTGTTAAACAGAAATAACAATCATCGATATGATTCTGAGGTTATCTCTAAAAAGTAGGAAAAGTGAATGTAAGAAGACGATCAAAATCTCCTTGATGTACTGGCCTTAATTTAATCGCACAAGTTAAACAGCACCTATCGGGTATCCAACTTTTTTCTTCATTTTTGGGTTTAATCTGAAAATATATCTTGTAGCCTCTTTGCATTGCAGGAGAAATGTTTTGGTCTCGGTTTTTGTTGGACGAAAAAACCACAAACGTAGCAAAAGCTATCGGGATGATTATTGCAGCTGTGCTCCATTTTGCAATTGTTCCCAAATGAGATTTGAATAAAGGCTTAGAGCAAATATATTAGAGTTGAATGGAAATAAATTCAAGTTCTATAGTAGGTAGCATATGCTGTTACTCCACAGAGGACTAGCATAAAATGAAGGTAGGCCGTAGCGCGCGATACTAACAAGAGTAGAGAGCTGATGTATGTGGTGTAGTGGAAGGGAGACGCGCATGCGCCATGAACACTTTTCCTCCAAACGATGCTCTATATCACGTGTGCTGTGACATCGCGGCATCCGTGTATTTAAAACCTGTCCGAAAGTTTAGGGCTATGGCTGGAATACTGTGAACACTGTAAATACTGTAAACTCTGAGAATATTGTAAATATTGCCAATATTGTAGACTTTAATGCAATGCGATATAAGAAACAGTACAATGATTCACCTCAAGTACTTGTAAGCCGTCAAACTGGCAACTCTAAAGAAAGAGACAACTTCTTTGCCATGTATCTTTCGAACAGTTAGAGCTGGAACTATAAACTTTTGACTAGAAAATAAATGGTGTTCAGTTAAAAATAAGGTTTTTTGTAAAACCACCATTCGTTTTTTTAGTTTTTGTAAATGATCTCAGGAATTTATAAGATATCAAAAAAATAATACAACCAATGGGTTCTGCGTTCAAAAACGCATCGAAATCATTTATTTCTTTCCGCTCAAAAAATTTTTTACACCCTATTATCATGCAATTTGTGATTTTTCGAAAAAATTGTTAACTCCAAAAACCTCAAAAACCTCACGTGCTGGGAGAAAACAGAGCCCAGATTTGGATTTAGTACAGAAAACTACTTTGGAAACGATATATCTCATTCCATGAACACATAGGTCATATTTTGTTGACCAGTGTAATCTACATATATTTATTGTAAATTGAAAACGATTTTCATAATTTTCATATGATTTTAGGTTATTACTTTTTAGTTATGATGTAAACCACACTCAATTCCTATCAATACCTTTCAATTCCTACCCTAACCTCAAATGGCCAAAGCATGAAGGGATTGAAAGGAATAGGAAGAGATTCATACTTTTTCATTTGAATTCCTTGGTCAATTCCAATCCCTTTCAATTCCTTTGAATCTTTTTTCGTTTACTGGGTACTTTCAGAGATTATAAAAGTATTAATTTAAAAATAATCAATAATACTCAAATTGAAAGTTCAAGTAATTTGCAAATTTAACTTCATACATATAGTTTATTCAATCATACGTATTAATAAATTAGAGTTGAAACGACACCTAAGCCGTTTTCTTCGGATTGAGCGTTTAGCAGCTGGTCTTATTCGTAAGATCAAAATTATAGGCTATAAACTTTATTTATAAGAAATCTGCCCTAAGAATTATGAAGTAGATTTTAAACAAATACGAAAATAAATATTATTTTCTTTATTTTTACAACTTTTAATTTGGTTTAACGGCAAATTTTAATTGAAAAAGCCGGCATTTAAACGGAAAAATATTCTTTTTCTCGGCTTATATGCCGGCTTTTGCAATTGAAAGTTGCCGGTAAACTATAAATAAAAGTTATAAAAATGAAAAAAATAATATTTGCTTAAAATAAACTTCATTATTCTTAGAGTAGATTTCTTATATATAAAGTTTATAACCTATACTTCACGAGTTGTTAACTTCTCGATTAAAAACGGAAAATAGGTATTTCTTTCTCACATGCTTTCGCAGTCCCTATTTATCAAAAATACTTCGAGTAAGGATCAATCGACGTGAAATTTAATAAGCTTTCTAACGATTTTTTAATAATTATAATATTTTTTAATTATTTTATTTTTTTTCTAAGCTAATATCTCGCTGAGATACCCAAGAAAGAAGAGAGGCATGTTTTTAATACGATTTTTTTAGTGGACTGACAATTCTGTCCGGTACTGTACCATGACTATATTTAGGCCCTTTGGGGCCTAAATAAGTTCCTCTATAGACCAATAAAAAATTTCGAAGTAGAGGTCGATGTCGATGGAATAACAATAGGAATAAGGGCGGGCAACCCAAATTCGAAGGAAAATGTTACTCCTGTGGTTATTTTAGACGCCGGCAAGCGGATTGTCATTAAAACTATAATAAAGCTAATGAAGCTGAATCGGAGGATGCAATGCTGGTAGAGGATGCTATGCAAGCAAACAAACTGATTACCAGTGAATGGTGTCTGGATGGAGGCACTACTGCACACAAGTACAATGATCAAAGGACGTGTTCAAATGCTTAGGTATCGGAACTATACGCATTCCAATAGAGGTCGAACATCATCGCAGGTATGTAAATCTCCAAAATGTCATTTTCGTCCCACATCTTAGAAATAATTTACTTTTAGTGCTGAAGATGGGAGCACACACCGACAACGGATAGAAAGTGATATACGAAAAAGAAAAAGCTTACGTCGAACACTTAGATGGAACGACAGCTATGGAAGCATAACGCAAGAGACGTCTATTCTATTCTATTCGGACCCATTGCTGGGTCAGAGGATACCGGACGTTAAAGTCATACTCCTCCCTCGAATGCACAAGTGCACTCAAGCTTACTGACTATCCACAGACCCAGCAGTGACACTGCCCGCACGAGACCAACACCAACGCGGGTGCTCCTGGCAAGCCAGGAGGGGCTACCACCCGCCCCGTGCTCCCAGTGTCGACCTAAAGACGTTCGGTCACCTTTGACTGGTCACGGCCGGAGCAAGCTTCTACCAATTTCTTTCTCCTGATGATGAAGCGACCCCACAACAGGTGGGGTCGCAGTACACACGGACGTTTCGTCTTCCTTTCAACGTCTCATTCCTGTACGCGCACCCACCGCGAGACACACGACAGGCACTGACGGTCCCATTCATGTACACGCACCCACTGCGGGACACGCGGCAGGCACTGACGGTCTTATTCCTGTGCACGCACCCACCGCGTGACACACGGTGGGTACTGACGGGGACGTTTAATCAGGTTACGGCCCCTCGACCGAAAACCCAGGTTTGCTCGTGCCTTACGGGGCAGCAGTCTAACGTCTCATTTTTGTGCACGCACCCACCGCGAGACCTACGGCGGGCACTGACGTTTGTTCAACTCATCACATAAGTGCTATCTTTTCACGAACCACCCGAATATCACAGGCGGCAAAGCTCACGTTGGATGGGAGGTGGTGAATATCATTGGTAACTTGAAGAACGTTAACTTCATGCAAATCCCCGCCATCCAGTAGTATCGTCATCGCTAACCTCGTAATAAACAATACCATTACCACCCTCTATGCAATTTCGACACGTCCGAGTTGCTTTGAGGCCTGGGTACGTTCAAGTCACACCATTTATGATGGACAGGAAGCCGCCGAGGAGCCCAGCTTTCGGATGTTGGCGTGCAATCGTGGTAAAAGAGTCTGATGATGAAAAAGCTATTTGTGCTTAAGCCAAACCAAGTAAAAAGCTCGTTAAATGGCATAAAAGGCTTGGCCATTTAAATATTCGCGATTTCAAGATGCTTTCAAGTTAAGACATGGTAAAAATATTAACTTTTCAGGTAGAGACTACCAATGTGTTGTGCTTTATGTGCTTCCACATAAACCGTCAAACACCACAGCAGAAAACAAATTGTGGGGTTAATCAACAGTCACATTTGTAGTCCAAGGAGGATAAAGTCTTTGGATGGAGCACGATACTTCGCTACGTTCATGGATGACACAACAAGGTACATGGAAGTAGAATTTTTGAACGATAGATCTGAAGTTTTCTCTGTCTTCAGAAAATTTCAGAATCGTGTAGATTACGAAGCTAACCTCAAAACTAAACTAAACTAAACTTCGCAATGATTACGCCAAGGAATATATTTTGAAGGAATTCACTGATTTTCTAGAGAACGAGGGCATCCGGCGACAATTATCAGTGGAATACACTTCGTAGTGATAACGCCAAGAAATATATTTCGAAGGAATTCACTGATTTTCTAGAGAACGAAGGCATCTGGCGATAATTATCAGTGAAATACACATCACAGTAAAATGGCGTGGCTGAGCGTGCTAACTAAATGTTACTCGAGATGGCACGATTAATTTTAATCGAAGCAGGACATCTGACGTACCTTCGGGCAGAAATAAAAAGCCCTCACTAAATAGGAAGCAGAGTAGTGGCTTTGAAGAAGAAGTCAAGTTGCAGCAAACTTAATCCTAGAGGCAAGGAATATGTCTTAGCAGCTTACTCTCAAGAAGCCAAAGCATACCGCTTATGGGACAAGGAAACGAATAAGATTATAAAAGATTATAAAAGATATTCGTTTTTTTTAAAGAAACGGACCCAGTCGACGCAAGCGCTCACCCATAGAAAAACAATTAAAATGACACCACTGAAGATTCTATCTTAGAGCTTTTCAAAGCATCTTTTAAGACTATGGAATATGAAGAATTATATCACCCCAGGAACGACGAAATTCAGGAACGGGACTCCACGGAAAATACAGGATTCTTCGACGCATCATTGACATTGAGACTTTCAACAGTCGAAACCAGCAGAATAAAGCTAAATGTAATCGTGCGAGAAGTAGATGGAGATGAGTCTTTCAAAACTGACAATCAAACTTCCAACATGGATAGCACCTCAAGAGCCTCACATCATGAGACCAGATTAAAGATCACGCGAGGTCCAGGTCGCCCAAGGATCATTTGAACAGATAGCAGAGGAAGGTCACGAAGGTTATATAATGTTATCATAGGTCTAGCTGCAGAGGATTCTAATAGCAAAACGGTCACTCTTCGTGATGTCTTAAATGACAAAAATAAAGATTTGTGGCTCGACGCTATGAACACGGAGTACTCATCCCTTATAAGTAATAATACCTGGAAATTAAATGAAAAACCCAAGGATCGAAAAGTTCTTTTATGTAGATAGGTTTTCCGCACGCTTATATTTGGCAAATACGACACGTCCAGATATATCATTCGCAGCAGTCGCTCAGTCGCTTCTCAACCGTACTTGGTAAGATGCACTGCAATCAAGCAAAAAGAGAACTACAATACCTACACGAAATTTTGGCAACACAAGACTGGGCAAGTGATATTGAAAATAGAAAGTCTCATTCCGGCAATAGCACCAATCAAAAGTGTAGCAAACATCTGGAAAAGGGGGAAATCAAAGTCGACTATTTCCTAACCGAGCAGATGATAGCCGACATTTTTACTAAACCACTTTCGAAGGCGCGACATGATTATAATGTCAGACTTCTCGGTTTGTCAAGTGATATGTACGATGACTAAGTCATTTTTGTTTTACTGTTCAGGGAACTTTAATAGACGAAGTGTTAAAACCTTGTATTTCTCCCGCGTTATATTGCAGTGCCCTTCATGTGCATACGTTAATTATGTGTAATAAGTTAACCTACAACTCACTCTTTCGTAATGGTCGCTAACACGAGATTTGTTATCTGAAGAGCAAGTGCATTTTCATTAAATAAACTTTTAAACTGAGAATTCACAGTCTATTTACTCTGTCAGAAACATTGCGTTATTATAGGTTAGTAATGAAGACTCCGGAAATTTAGAACTGCAATTTAATTGCAAATAATTACCTTTATTAATTTAATTGACTAAAGTGCAAGAAGATATAAGAGGATATAGGCATGGTTAACGAAGGGTATTAAGCTTAGATTCGACGGCTCCACTGCAGACCGCTCCAATTCGTGGTCTGTCCGTATACCGCTCCAATTCGTGTTCACTCTGTATACCGCTCCAATTCACGTTCACTCCGTATACCGGTCTACGATACATTGATTCCCTATACAGTTGGAGCGGTTCACGGATAGTGGGCAAGTTGAAGCGATACATGGGCAGATCACGAGTTGGAGTGGTCTTAGTGGAGCCGTCGAGACAGACGGCTCAAAATACCGGAAGATAGCGAATTTGTATCATTTTTAAATGAAAAGAATTTTTTAGAACCCAAATCATCTTCTGAAAGTGACACAGCAATAAGAAATTCTTACTTATCGCAAATCATAATTAAAGTAGAATAACTTACAGAAAATCGTATTTATTACTACTTTCTGTACGTAACTCAGTTGAATATCATTGATAAAACTCGTGCATACAATTTAAATTACTTTTCCGTTCAGAAATACAAAATAATAATATATATTGTCAACATTTCCTTAGTGAAGTATTTTTAACATTAGTTTGTAAATCTGTGTAAAACATAGGCTTTTCCCCTCTTGCCGCATTTACTTTAGGAGATATGCAGAACCTCCTTAAGACCAGAACGAACCATCCAGGTTGAAAAATGAGTGGCTGGGGCAATTTGAAAAAAAACTGCTTTTCGAGAAAAGCGTATTTAAAGTTAGCGAGTGCCAAACGCGCATGTGTTATATTTTTTCTTCAAACAAAAAATATACCCATATAAAAAAATACCCACTTCCGTTCACTTCCTGGTATATGTATGGATTAAACTATTTCTCATCGATAACCCAAAATCGATATATTTTAAACTTCTTCACAGAAACGCGAATATCTCTTAAACTACGGTCGACAAACACCTCTTCCTTGCACAACGTCACAAATAATGATTCTTGAAAAATATCAAGAGTGCCCTTTTCAGAAAAGATTAGTTTCAAGCTCTGTGAACTATTTCGCGAATTGACTCAATCATAAAAAATCCGGAAAGAAAGTTTTTCAAATGACGCGTAAAAAATATCACGTCACGACATTAATGAATAAAAATATTAAAAAGTATTTATTTACTGCTGAACATGTCTTGAGTAAGTTTTCTTAACCATATGGAGTTCTAAAGAATCAAAATATTGTATATTTCTTATTCTACCTAAACTAGTCTGATGCAATGAAGGAAATGCAACCTCTTTAAATTCTGCAAAAGGGGTACACCAAGTACAACTGGTTGTCAAGATACAGGGGCCCAGATTTTCAACGATTCGCCCTGACCGCTCATTTTCAGTTGTACATAACTCCTGATACAGTTGTCAAATTTAACATTCTTATGGGGCTTTGAAAAGGTATTTTAACAAGGTTTACAATAAAAATAATTATTTGACGATGAAAAAATTATCTCACCTCGATTTTTCATTTTAAAAACATTTTTCAGTTTTTCTCAAAAAGCCAGGAAAAAGGTTGATTTCTTCTTTTTAAAAAAATCCCAAAACCAAAATGCGATGGAAAGTATTGGTTGAGTTATAGAAGGTCATAAGAGAGCGGGTGTCCTGCGCCAACCAGGCGTGCAGTAGTGTCTGAGTGGAACTAATACTTGATAAAAATGAATTTTCTGTTTATGTGTAACGAACATTTTATTTTATTCTCACTTTTTAATTGGATTTCTCGTTATCTTTGCTCTTCTCTTTGCGATTTTGCCCTTCGGAAAAATTTCATGATGCCGAATACTTCTTCAAAATCAGAGTCGATTCTGGCGAGGGTACAAGGAAATGATATTTTTGTGTACCCAGCACAGTCTTTGCAGAATCGAATCAAGTTTTAAGGTTTTCGGCAGTGGTGGCATGATTTTTTTTGGAGATGAAAAAGACTACCGTTTTACTCAAGTTTCTCTGAGCCCATTGATTTAGAGCAGCAGCGAAACGTAAGAGGCGAGGATAATCATCCACCAGAATCGTTTATTTTATTATTAACTATCGTTTTGCCGCAATGAAACCGTTTTGAAAATTTAATTTTGAAGATATCTAAATCATTCTCCAGCTATTAAAAAGTGAGAATAAAATAAAATGTTCGCTACACTGAGACACTTCCGCACGCCTGGTAGCGCTGCGGCTAATTGGCGCAGGGCACCCGCGCTCTTATGACCTTCTGCAACTCAACCAATACTTTCCATCCCATTTTCGTTTCGGGATTTTTTTAAAAAGAAGAAATCAACCTTTTTTTTCTGGATCACTTTAAGAAAATAAAAATGCCTTATCTTGAGAAAAATTCAAAAATGTTTTTTAAAATGAAAAATCGAGGTTAGATAATATTTCCATCGTGAAATAATTATTTTTATTGTAAACCTTGTTAAAATATATTTCCCATTTTCCTTTTTTTCATCGTAAACAGATTATTTTATTGTAAAGCTTGTTAAAATTCCTTTTCAAACCCCCATAAAAAGTAAAATATGACAACTGTATCAGGAGTTATGTACAATTGAAAAGGTCAGGGTGAATCGTTCAAAATTCAGGCCCCTGTATCTTGAAAACCCGTTGTCAAGATACCTGTGTATCTAAGATCAGGGTGAATCGTTCAAAGTTCAGGCCCCTGTATCTTGAAAACCCGTTGTCAAGAACCCGATGTATCTCCTTTGCTGAATTTAAACAGGTCCACTAGCACTAGAATCTGATGTAGTTTCAATAAGATAGGCGAAAAAGAAATTTTAGGCGGGTACACTTGACAAATTTTACCCCATATGATCAATTTGGTGAAAAAAGAATGGGCGAAAATTTTGTCCGTTTTAGTGTATCTCTTCGCGCTTTTGAGCTATTCGTTCTAGACTGGACGAACGTCACAATGGCGCTGCGCTGTTGCGTTGTTGCATTGTCTCTGGTTGAGTATTCTCCATTTTGCTGTGGCAGGAAAACAAAAATGAACAGTTTGAAAAACAAAAGAAAATTTTTAAGTAAACTGATGTATTTGTGAGTTTCTGGTGACAGTGAATGTAGATTTTGAGGTCGTAGTTGCAGCATGAAATACGCTGTAACACACAAATTTTGCAAGTTAGCGTAGAACCAGCTACGATTTCGAACACAAAACTGCCTGCAGTTAGACAAGTACTATGTTACTTTTTCAAACTGAATGGAGAAATGATGGCAAGAGAACAGCTTTGAAGAATACTATACAGAAAGTGTTTACCGTGTGGGAAAAAACAAAAATCCCCTCAACTTTAAGAATTTAGAGGAAAATTCTGAGACAGTCCACCATGCTTTGAAGAGACTTTTCAGCTTCTCTATCTCTTTAATTTCTTGAAATTGGGGATTTTTTTCCACACGGTGAACACTTCCTGTAGAATATTCCTCAAAGCTGTTCTGCTGTCCCTTATTCCTTGATTCAGTTTGAATTCATCACGCCAAAGTGTGTTTTTTTGAAAATATTTTTGAAAACAACAACTATCTATATTATTTGTGTAACGTTTCTTTGTCGTCATTCTCAGTTATTATTACATACCGTCAGCAAAAAAATGTAATCTCAATTCGTAATAGTTTGAGTGCATGAATCAGGGGGTGATTCTTCGAAATAGGGGTGAATATGTTAGGCGTGGGGGTACGGGTGAAAATCGACACAGAAAAGAGTTACGGAAATACGTGACGCTGACGTCATCGTCTTTCAACTGATCCTGCGCACGACTGGTGGAGGGGAGATAACCTCTTCCACCAGCCGTGTGCTATGGAAATGAGTGACGCTGATGTCATCGTCTATTAGGGCGAGCGGTAGAGGTCGACGAGCCTACTTATAAGTGAAAGACGCTTCCCGAAAATCTGCCCCTCCACTTACAACTACACTCTCACTCATCGTTCAAGGTTCGGCAGGCGGCACCGCGCGTAGGCTTGTAGTGGTGAGTAGTGGGAGGTGTTTTCCTTAATCCAGAGTCTCGCTGAGAAATGCGCTATTATACAATTGTTTTATTTCATCAATTTCAAGGTTCCACTGTACAAGTACAGTAAAGCTGTGACTTAGAAATTTAGTGGGAAACTACTAATTCACTTAGTAAGGCTTACTAAATTTTCTATACGGACTTCGAAATTTATATAAACATTCAGAATCATTCCATCCAGAAGTTTTTAGTGGCTTCTTGCGAGTTCTAGAAGCGGATTTGAGAAAACAGTTTTTTTATTCAATGAAGGAGGGCTAAAGGGATTGTTTAAAGGGTTGAAAAATTGGGAAAATTCTTTTTCTTGAATTTCGTTTGCTTAATATTTTATTTTATATATTAATCTGGCTTTTGAATTTAGTAGAAAAAGTCAATCCTTTAAAGGAATTGGAATAATCAAGTGTTCCCTAATAACTTGAGCATAATCCTGAACGAAAAACACATTAATATCACGTTTTATTCAGAATTTAAAGTATATTCAATGCAACACATGCCATAACGGCCCGACCTCCCCTGAAAATATTTTCTACATTTAAAAAATTGTACATGACAATTTACTTTTTAAGCAAAAATTCAAAAATAATTCAAAAAAAAAAATTCCTGCACTCTAAGTAACTTTAAGAAACCAGTATCAGAGAAAAAAAGGACACTCGGATGTTTACGTACATAAAAACATACAATCTCCGATTTCCCTCTAAGCTCATACTAAGTTATACTAAGTCTATGTACCAAAATATCTTTTATTGGAATCTATGCCCATAGTGTAAAGGTAAATTGATAAGCGTTTGCTGAATGTCATAGTTTGTTCTATAATATGTACTATGATGCGGAAGAAACATAATCTGAATTGAAGTCCATTTTCCCAAAAAATTTTATATTACATTTCTGACTATTGAGATCACATCCGGAAACCATCCTAAGGCATCCCTATTATCCACAAGTTTTAAAATTAAACCTAAGGGTGGTTTCGAAAAGAACTTCCAGATAAATGTCAAAAATGACAATTTGCAAAGTATCAATGTTCCCAAAAAATTTTTATTTGCATTTTTGACTATTGGGATCACATTCGACAATCCTTCTGAAGCACCCCTATTATCCCCAAGTTTTTAAAATAGACCTAGGAGTGGTTTCAAAAAGAACTTCCAGATAAAAGTAAAAATGACAATTTTCAAAATATCAAAGTCCCCAAAAAATTTTTATCTGCATTTATGACTATTGACATCATATCCGAAAACCCTCCTGAGGCACACCTATTATCCACAAGTCTTGAGATTAAACCTGTGGGTGGTTTAAAAAAGAAATTCCAGATAAATGTTAAAAATGACAATTTTCAAACTATCAATGTCCCAAAAAAAAATTTTTAATTGCATTTCGGACTATTAGGATCACATTCGGCAACACTCCTAAGGCACCCCTATAATCCTCAAGTTTTCCAAATGGACCTAGGGGTGGTTTCAAAAATAATTTCCAGACAAATGTCAAAAATGAAAATTTTCAAAGTAGCAAAGTCCACAAAAAAATTTTAATTGCATTTCTGACTATTGTGATCACATCCGATTACCCGCCTGAGCCACCCCCATTATGCACAAGTTTCGAAATTAAACCTAGGGGTGGTTTCAAAAAGACTTTCCAGACAAATGTTAAAACTGACCATTTTCAAAGTAGCAAAGTCCCGAAAAAATTTTTAATTGCTTTTCTGACTAAAAATTGTCATCTTTGACATTTATCTGTAAATTCTTTTTGAAACTACCTCTAGTTTTAATTTGAAAATTTGTGAATAATAGAGGTGATTCAGGTGGATTGTCGGATGTGATCCCAATAGTTAGAAATGCAGATAAAAATTTTTTGGGCACTTTGATACTTTGAAAATTGTCATTTTTGACATTTATCTGAAAATTCTTTTTGAAACAACCCCTAAGTTTAATTTCGAAACTTTTTGATAATAGGGGTACCTCAGGTGGGTTGTCGGATATGATGCCAATAGTCGGAAATGCAGATAAAAATTTCTTGGCGACTTTGATACTTTGAAAATTGTCATTTTTGACATTTATCTAGAAATTCTTTTTGAAACCACCTACAGGTCTAATTTGAAAATTTGTGAATAATAGGGGTGCTTCAGGTGCATATTATGGAACAAACTATGACATCCAGCAAACGTTTATTAATTTACTTTCACACTATGAAAGACAATGTCTAATGAAAAACATTTTGATTCATAGAAAACGTTCTTTTGACGGATGCTACAACACTGGAGAAAAAGTAATGGTTTTTGCTGGATTTTGTCTCATAATGGTTGGGATAATATAATTACCAATATAATTATATAAATATAATTATATATATTATGTATATATAATTATTGTTTGTTATTTCTAATTTTATAAATTTATTTTTATTTCTTATTATATGTCATATTAAAATATACAAATATTTTATTGATTTCGTTTTATAATTATTGTAAATAATTTTTTCATAACATTTTACAATTTCCGGTTTTCGTGTAAGTTATTCAGTTGCCATTGTATATGTTTGATACTTACGGCCCTGGTTTATGTGGCAAAGGCGATCTTAGTTCGTTCCAGATGGCGCTTGTGTATGTGATGCTGACGATTCTCATGTGAGTTCTGAATTACTTTTTTACTGTTTTTGAGTAAATAATCACGATCGATCGGTATTTGGAAGTAATTTCGTACGTGTAATTTTATTGTGAAACTTCAGGAGTGCGGTTTTGTAGTGCAAGTAACGTGTTTGAGCATGTTCTGAAAAATTCACATGTGGCTGTGTGGTAGTGTTAGTGTGTACATGTGCCGGCCTAGGCATCTTTTCCAGCAAGGATTTTCCGGCTTTTCACTGGGATTTGCTGTGCCTAAAGGATCAAGCGTCCTTAGGAAAGCTATAAGGTACCATCTGAATCCGGCGGTATCGCCGTGAATTCTTTATTTCGTCTTAAAAATGCGGACTAAAATAAATATTTTTTACATAAACTTTCTGGGCCATGGCCCTAAAGCCTCTCTGCTAACCTAACTCAATTTTTTCTATTATTTATTCAATTTATTCTATATTATTTGAATTAAATATTTTTATAATCTACAAAGATACTCGATTCCGCTCGACAACATACACACTACACTTATGCAACCACCAAATGCGCACTTGTCACTGCGCAACGCGCCTCTGAAAATTCTTGCGGACAGTCAAGGAGTGTTTTCTTGACTCGTATTCTAATTTTTTATTTCCGTGTTACGAAATTATTCTATTTGAATCCTTAAAAATATAAAGCATTTTTTAGAAAAATGACATGACTGTCTACTATTTTTCTAAGAAATGTCCAAAAAAATTTGAGAACTGTTGTGCCTTAACTGTGCTTGAATATTTCCAGGACTTTTTTTTCATTTTTTCTTGAAAGTTTATGACCCCTTCATAAGAAGTATACGCGACTTTATAAAAATTATAGCCTATCCAGAAGTCGAGGACTTCAGATAATAAAAAAAGAAGTCACGTGACCAATGCTGTAGCTCCTAAACGGTACATTTTAGACATGGGATTCTTGAGACTTTTTTGCTTCTTGTGAAGCACTGATCTCATGTATGAACTCAGAAGGAAATCGAAGATTGTATGCTTTTATGTACGCAAATCCCTGGATGCCCTTTTAGTCAAATTTACAAAAACTCTACTACTTGACTGAGAATTCTTATTAGGAACTGTATCGAAAAAAATTAATAATACAACTACAACTAATAAGAAGATTAATTTGCGATTTTTAACATTTTGATTGAAAATTTCACCTCTAAATTTTTTGTATCTGAACACTCTTTTTCATCGTCTGAAGTGAAATTTGATTCCATTAATATTTTTGATAATGGAGTGGCCTGACGATTCTTCTGTTTGGCGCGCTTTGCACTCAATGACAAAATATCCAGTACTGCCGATATTTCCTTTCCAACTTCTTGTATCTCTATTCCTGCAATCTTGGGAAGAAGTAAGTCCGTCGAAGGTGATTTTTTAACAAGTGACCAATCGTTACCATTGCTTTCTTGTTCTTCTGAATCACTGTCTGTCTTAGAATTTGTAACAATTTTGTATGATCTTTCCTTTTTTCGTTTCCGTTTGTTTACACTGACAAGTTTGTCCTTACAGCAAATTTTTACATTGCAAATTTTATCGCAAGGTTTAGGCAACTTTAACTTTACTGCTTCATGACGCTTCGAGGCGAGTAAAAGCTTACATGAGATTTTGGCGGCTACTCCTTCTTCCGTTTCGGCGTCCATTTCCCAACCATCGACTTCTTCTTTAAGTGCCTCAATTGTTTCTGCGTCTTGTTCAATTTTCTGCTGAGCTTCAGTGCTTTTGTCATGATTCTTTTTTCTTTTTGCAATCACTATTTTGTCTTCCCTCTCTTTAAGCTGACCGACTTTTTCATCTTTATTTTTCCTATCCTCTTTTGCTTCCTTTTTCGTTAACTTGTTAATCTTTCTGCTATCCACTTTCAAGTCCATCTTTGTTGGAACTTGAAAAATCTCACGTGGCGTGCCAATAACATCCTCAATTGATTCATATTTCTCTCTTTCCTGAAACAAAAGTATGTCAGAACATCTGTGCTCATTCAAACCAGTTATTCTTAATACTTGAGATGAAAATTGCTTTTCAGCAGATAGTAATTATAAAATACATTACAATATTATCTTTTTTGCCTTACGAAAAAGAAGTATTGGTAGGAATTGGACCCAATAGCTTTATTGGATCAAGTACTTACCAATATTTTCATAAGGGTTATCATTGATTTTCGGGTTGAGTGCGGTTGTATGAACTCGCGACAAACCGTCAAATATCAAGTCATTGTAAGGAAATTCTAAAGGAAAAGTGCGTAAGTGCGCAGTTTTTCCATTTTAGTTGTACTGGTTTTAGCCGGTAAACTCTTGGAAAACAACCAGGACGACAGCGAAATTAGAAGCGAAAAACTGGATTTTCTAAGAATATTTTTAGAAGCCGACTTAAAGAAAATGAAATTAAAAAAAATGGATTTAAGAAAAGCTTTTAAAAGTGTGAAATAATATGTTTCATGAATGTTTTGAACCATTCATAAATGATTGTCTCTGAGTTGCACAGGTATTTTCTGCATTTCGATGTGGCAAAGATTAAGCGCTTTTACAGTGTTGAGAATGTTCGGCCATGCAATTGGCTGCAGACGAGTTGCGGACTATGGTCATAAAACGCTCGAGTTACGGACTGAGGTCCCTTAAACCAGGGGTAGTGGGACATTCTTTTACAAATCGAACGGAATTTGAAAAAAAAAATTGTTCTCACTTTTAAATCGTTCCGAAATTTTTTTATGTATTGTATACGAGAAATGATTCGACACGTGTACAAGGATTTAGTCGTAAAAAATTTTTTCAAGTTAATATTAATATTTTCGATTTTGATGTTTCGCCCGATTTCTCTACATGTAAAATTCAATATCTCAG
>JBAGKK010094689.1:0-26278 GCA_037177015.1 Euceroptres primus
ACGGAGCAGGATTTTATTAATTAAACAATTATTTATGTAAAATATACCCCAATTATCACTGATTACAATGACCTGACGATAAATTCGAAAGTTGGAAAATTATACTTTTGGCCACGGAACCGGGTCTCCTGGCCCACTGTGCATCGGTCAGCTGTGAGAGAGATGTTCTCTTGAGGAGAAATGATGGAAATCTAAAATATAATGACTCTGACCCAAAATCGCTGGGTCATGTAAATTGGGCACGAAGCCGCATTCTGTTACTTCCGGAGATTTGCGGATGCATCGGTATCGGTTCCCGCGTGGAAGCGGCCCTAAACTTTCGATCGCAGTCGGAAAGAGACGAAGTGGAAAATCCGGGGAAAAAACCCACGAAGATGATCCTCGGTATCTACGACCCAGGGTCGCCTGATCACCCGAAGAGTACCATAAAGGGTTATAAAAATTAGACACCTAATTATAACTAGACGGATTCAATCAGTAAAAGTTTCCGCAATCATATTAAGCCTAAGCCGGTCTTGTCATAAATGAAAATAAATAAGGAAATTGTAGTGTTTAAATTTTGTAGGTCATAAAAGCCTTATTGAAACGTCCTTGTTTGAAATACAATATGAAGAGTAAAAGTTTTCCCTTTTGTACTGAATTCTTAGAAATAGAAAAATTATACACACTATGCGTCTTCTAGACGCATAGTGTGACTACAGGACTACTATTTAAAATGGTTGAATTCACGTTTTCGCTAGTGAGAAAGGAGAGACAACAAATTTCAAAAAGTTTAAATCACAATTTGCCTTTTACAAGGTAAAAATGTAATTCAGACTAGCTGATAAAGCCAACTTGACAATTTCAAATATTGATTTTTGCAGTCCTTCGTAACGCGCTTTTATTTTACAATGTCAGATTGTAATGTATCATATATGCATTGTAAAAAGTGCTAAAAATACACAATGTTGTTTTGTATATTTCCAAATCACAGTTTTATTTTGAATCAAATACTGTGGAAACAGTTAATTGTACAGTATGTACACTGTAAATCTCAATTTTACAATGCGAAATAGTTCATCGAACTGGGCAATTTTTTTCGTTTTATGACTAAAGCTTGCGATATTTAAGATTGCATGTACGCGAAATGAATAAAACTTTGTAACACCTTACCTGATATAAAGCACCTCCTACGGTAGGACCGACAATAAGTCCTAAACCAAAGAAAGTCTCCAAACTGGCAAAAGTTGTAGCCACATTCTCGGGAAACTCTTTGGCTATTATAGCAAAACTGGCAGTTAGGAAAGCTGCATTTCCTAAAGCTTCAACTATCCTGATCACAAACGATAGGATGATAAAAGGGTAGTGTCCGTCTACTTTATCCAATAGTCCAAAGAAAATTGCGCATGTGCCAGTGGTTAAGATTCCACTGTTAAAGAGTAGTTTCGGTCCGATACGGTCCAACTATAAAAAAGATTGTAAACTGGGTAAAAATCCGAGCTTCGTAACATATTGCTTGAAGATAAAGTACCGACCAAGAAACTTGGGTAAAATAACGACGATACAAGCAAACGATATTTCGGCAATCTTAATCGGCTCTCCACTACTAGGTAACGGCGGATTCTAGAGAACTTATATTTTCCCTATGAGTCTCATGTCTTAATTGTAGGTGATTTTAAGGTAAACAGTTTTATAGACTCTTTAAAGGGCTTATTTTCGGACTTTAAGATGAAAACTATTGTATCATTTGCTCAATCTTTCAATTAAGGTAGTGTTGCATGTCGATCCAAGATGATCATCTGCCTCGTTTTATTTTGTTTAAAATACGACCATTTTTCGAACCGAGTTACTTGGGTATTTTTTGAATATTTTTTGTCTCAAACCGTATCACAAGTCGAATGCTTTCTTGATGTCAGTGTCAGGGTCAAAATGACAACGAATGTGACTGGTCAAACTCAAAAAAAGATCTACAGAAGTGTCTGAAGAGATAGATCAGGATAATACTCAAGAGGAAAACAAGCGGACTGCAAAGAAAATTAAATATATACAATAATGAAATTATTCATTTTTTTAATGCAAGAATATTTTTGTAATTGAGGCACTGAGAATGACTACTCAGAAAGCCCACTTTTTCGAAAATCGCTTTTTGACAGTTTCAAGTACTTTAGGTTCAGACCTATAGATTAATATTAGAAATATGTAACAAAATTGTATTTTTCCAAAAACTTGGTTCAATTTGAGGTCCTTGTGGAGAAATGAGTATGATAACTGGGTAAAGCCTAATTCGTTTTTCCTCCCCTGTACTCTGAAGTAAAAAGCATAATTAAACTTATGTTTTCTGTCATGTGTGATGTTTCTTTTATAATAAAAGATTATTTTCAAATATTTTAAATTTTTTAAATAGATTTTAAACCTGAAAAAATGCATTTTCACCTAATTGAGAATGACAAGTAGGTAAAGCTTATTTCGTTTTTCCTCTCCCCTACTGTGAGTGAAAAACAGGATAAAATTTGTTCTCTGTCACGTGTGATGTTTTTTAACATAAAAGATCATTTTCATGATCGAATCCATTTCAAATCAGACAGGCAGTATAACTTCAAGTCGCAGAATAGATCGCCCATGCTATATGTCGTTTTTCAAAGGAAATAAGAGGACACTTTTTATTTATTTATTTGTTGAACAGTGTACGTGCAATACCCTTTAGTTGCAGTTGTGGGCTCTCAATATTAATTCCTAAAGTATCATGAAACTGTGTTTAGGCGGCATTGTTTTCGGTAAATTAGATGATTTTATGAAGTGCATTTCTGAATCGCATTACTGAGGTTTCCAAAAAGTCTAGTTCCTTGCATTTCTGGTTAGCTTCTCTACATAATCTCGTTAAAACAGTGTTTGCCGCGTAGTTTGTACGCTGGTAGGGTACCATGAACACATTTGTATTTTTTAGTGATTTCGGTGGTGCATATATGTATATCTCGCAGAGAAAACTTGAGCAATCGATATCATTGTTTAGGAGATTGTACAGAAGGTACATGTCGGCGAACAGAAATCGTGTTGAGATTCGTGGTATGTCTAGTAATATGCTTATGCTGCTGTATTATGCGGTCTGTTCATCGTTCTTATTTTATCCCTTTGATAGAAAAAAATACTTGCCGAAGTTATTGAGTATTTGAATTTTTAAAGTTTTTTTTTTGTAAAAGCACAAAATTTTTGTTTAAATCTTGATAACTTTTGATCTAATTAGGATATTTAAGTTTTCTTTCTTGAATCTGGTAAGGTTTAGTATTATTTTTCGAGATTCGGCAGAAACTTAACAAAATGTTGCAAACTTTGTTCAATCCTTTTCGCTAACTTGCTATTTATATTCGAGCGTTCATGTATTATTTTTAAATCAATTCTGATAACTAAAAATTAGGATATGAAGGCTCTTTTCACTTCTTCCCATGAATATTTAGCTGTTCGTGCCTTATAAGAGGTTCTGCTTCTATTTTCATTAAATTCCATCTTCCACACATGTCATTTTTGAATGCCTGTAATAGCTGGTACATTTTCCCATTCCCGAATTTTAACCTTTTGAAACTCTTCCAAATCTTCTGCCGTAAGTAAAATTAATTTAATTGTGAATGTGTACTTTTGTACTTCACTTCCGAAAGTCTCTGCATTGTCAGTAGCTTCCAGGTGTGATTTGTTCAAGTTGTCAGCAGTGGCTAGATGTATAACTGATACAGATGTTTAAAGTGTGTGCTGCTCCGTCTGATATGACGATAATTTGTTTTATAGATTCATATTGAACTTGTTCTTTGTAACTTTCCAGAATGCGATCCATCACCAACAAAACATGAGCAGAATCATGTTTCCTGTCATCAGTGATGACTGCAAAACTTTGTGTTTTTGTACCGCAATAGCAAACCGCTGTAATACCTGTTCTATAGCCTAATATGCACTTTGAATTTCGTCCTTGATTATTTTTTCCAATTCTCCGCAAAATCGCCGTGTAAAACTAGTGTCTTTGAATTGAAGAGCTTTGCTTCTTCCTTCACTCTTTCAATATTTTACCTTTGAATATCCTTTATTAATTTGTGAACAATTGCTTTTAATGTGCAGCCAGGTAGCTTACTTAAAAATGTGTTAAAGCTCATTGTTCTTTTCTCTAAATCAGCTTTATTCCACAAAGCGAAAGTCACATCTTCAAACGCTTTTTTCCGAGATTTTGAATACTTAAGTTGTTATTCCTGTCGCACCGGGACACTGGGCACATTCTTGAAGAACGCATTGTTCTGTTGAAGGAGAGCACATTATGGAAGAGAATAGTTCGTTTCGAATTTCTCTTGCGTCAAAAAAAAAAACGATTCCTTTCTAAGTTTCTTAGGGCAATGAGGCAAAGATCAAAGTTAGCACAGTAAATGCAGACGCATATTTCTATGTGAGGGTCAATCATTACCCATTTTGGTCGTAAGGTGTAAGATTTTGATCTAGCAATTTTAACGTTAGGATTAAATCTTAAAGGTAATTTTCGTAGAGGTGAAAAAATCTAAAAGTAATCTAAAGAAATTTTCGTTTGATTCCTCTAATTTCGTATCAAGATCTGGTCCAAACATAGGGTCCTGTTCAAGTACCTCAGGTTCACAAATCACTGAAATAAAATCATTATGGTCGCCGACGTCTAAGATACTCACATTTGAGGGAACGTTAGATCTTGAAGTGAAACGTGAATAACAGTTCTTACGGACACAATCATCTGATCTAATTCCTCTGAGAGAAAACAAACGCTGTAGCAAGGGAACCAAGTCTTCTAATTTTGCGATTTGGTTATTAGGCATGTTAGATAAAGGCTTCTTGTGCACAACTTGAAAATCAGGACACGCTTTTCGATCAGCAGAGAAGCACATTTTTCGATGTTAGCTCATTATAAAACTTTCGCGGGTAAGGGGATAATAAATAATAAAAGTAATCGGTGATACCCCTGGTGGAAAACATTTTTACAAGAAAGTACATCATTTTTACAACTGTAATTTTTTGTTAAAACTTTTACTTTTTTGTAAAAAAATTTACAAAATTTAACAAAAAAATACAATGAAATACAAATAGCTAATTTTTTATTATATTTTCTTGTATAAAAGTAAAAAAATTAATAATAAAGTATAAGTTTCTACAATTAAAAAGGTTGTATAACTTTTTATTAATAATTTTTTTTACTTTGTTGTAAAAATCTATAAGGCATTACAGAAAACTACAGGATTGTACATTTTTTTATTTGTGTGTTTGACGCCATAAAAAGACATTTAATTTTACGCAAATTATTGTAGAAAATTACAAGTCTTTACAAAAGAATATAAGATTTCACAAAAGCTGAAACATTGGAAACCTATACTAAAAATGACGATTTAAATACTGGTAGTTTATTGTATAAGTGAACAAATTTATACAATAAAATATAAATTTTTACAAGCAATATTTTTAGAATCCGCATGAACCTTTCGACTTGTACTTTACTGTCAATTTTTATAGAATATGTAATATTAAAGTTTCTATAAGAAACTACAATTTTAAAGAAATATTATACATTTACCAAGAACTTTTAATATTATAATAAATCACAGATAAAGCAGCAAGTTCAGTTAGATAAAAATATTACCTAGATATCCACTATCTATCAAACGTAATTTTAAAGCAGAGATGTTATTTATTATTGAAATAATTTTATGTAAATTAATTCAGGCAGAGAAATGCATTTTAATGAAAAAAGCCTCATTTACAAGGGCGTATTAGTTTAGTTTGCGAGATATTAACATTCAGTGACACAGTCATCACTGTTGCATTAATAATGTACAAGCGATGGATTTTAAAAAATTACTACAATAACGGGTGTATAGCACAATATGGATATGAAACCATTTTTAATCTGCTAATCAACCCTGTGGTATTTTACTAATGTAATACTTTTATTCTGTTTTCATTAATGAGCACTGTCCTTTCAATGACGTAGGATTGAAATTACACAAATGACTGTTATTTATGTAGCATTGCCCTATGTGTGTAACATTCACGTGTGTTGTAGAAATTAAGGGTTCGTTATCAATTTGATGAAAACGAAAGGCAGTTTCTCCCAGCGAAAAGTATTTGAATAATTTATATTTTGTCGTAGGTAGTATATCCGAATTATTTAATTTGTTAATTAAATCAATGATACGTAAAATTATTTCCCAGCTTAAAGCATAATGCGAACCTAAGAGCATAGTCATCATTATTGCTTCACCTAGCGAAATTGTAGTGCAGCAACAGAGCTTTTCGCTTAATCTCTCATCATGAAAATTATCGTTAGCGAAGTCCGATAACATAAAAAAACCAAAAATGATTAACTATTTGCAATCATCAGTACTTTACTAATTTTTAGATTGAACAATACCTTATTTTTAAAGTAAAATAGTAAAATAGTATATAGTATCCGAAATACTATAAATAATTTGTAAAATTCCCGCTCAAAAAATAAATTCACCATCATTCTCCGGTTTGAGGCTTCTTATACAATACAAATTATGTATGCAATCTATTTTTGATTATTTTGCAGGGTATACACACATACTTACATTTTCACTGATATTGCTTCTTATGTTTTCAAAATCTTCATAATTGTAAAATTCTTCATGATTGTTTTCGGTGTCATAAAAGATATTAAAAAAATCGGAATTTTCATCGACTATTTGATCATTACAGCAACAAGAGCTTTCTTTATTTTCTCTTTCTATTGAAAAACTTTCCAAATTACGATGTATCTATAAATGATAACTTTTTACAGTGACACTTTTTTTTGTATACAATGATACACAAAAGTGGTGGGGGTAATTCTGCTGAGACGGAGCGTCGATATGTACAGACGAGGGAGTATGGGTTGGGGGGGGGGGGCAGGAAGCTGGGACCACCGCTCTTTCTTTTCGCACGCATTATTATTGTTATTGAAGAAAAGTTGAATAACTTTATATTTTTTAAGAATGATAATTTTTTTTAATAATAAAAGTGAAAAATATATATTTGAAAAGAAATACGAAATTACAAGTAGGATAAGGGTAAAGAAATAACATTTTTATGGTACATGATAATATCTAATTATCAAAGTATTTCATCATTATATTTACAATTGTGTGAGTGTGTATTAGAGTGAAAGGTAGTTGTGCGGATGTGGAGTATTTATGAATGATTGTTTATTTACTTATAAAACTGTCATACTTATTTTTAATATTAATACTTGATTTTTTTTCTTCAGCGTCTTTTTTTGAAATATTTTCCTTTTCTTCTTTTTCTTGTTTTGGAGTACTAGGTTTTAGATTTTGGGTGACATGAGGATTAAAAAATTTGTCACAAAATCGGCAAAAGCCGGTGGAACATGGATCTCCATATTGAAGAAAAGCAGCAAGTTCCCAGTGATTAAATTGGCGTAAACTGATTTAAAAATTTTGGTATGCTTGAGGGCTTCTGGTGAGGATTATGTCGATAATTTCAGCCAGTGTTTTGCGGGTGTTTTGAGATTTCTGTAATCCAACTAAAAAAATGAGTCTGTAAGTTAGAAGAAGTTAAAAAAATATAAGAAAAGCAAATAAAGAATAATCGCATAATTACTTACGTTTCATTTTGGTACATTGCAGTCGTCTCGGTCAAAAACTTTGTTTTTTACCAGCTCGGGCCAAAGTGAGGGTAGATGTATGTGAGTGGTTAAAAGCTTTTTGAAATTTTTGATCCGTGCACGAAGATGGTGTTCCATGGTGAGATGTTTTGCAAACTGGAGCTTGAAGTCGACTGGTTCGGTGTATCAGTTGCTAAATGATAATCCCCTCCTGCTCCTCTTTTTTTTCTGCTTTCTTGATGGTGATGATAGAGTGAGCTCATATTGGGAGAAGAAGAAGAAGAAGAAGAAGAAGAAGAGAAGAAGAGAATTAAGTATTATTTTTATGACAAAATTTTTGCACAGCAACTTTGAATACTAGATGAAAAGCCTTTTCCAGTAAATAGTTTTTTCTTATAATTATTTCTATTTGCTGTAGAATTTACTGAACAAATTTTATTATAATCCAGCACAATTTTATCATTCTTCATGGTATTTATTGAAAATAATGAAGTAAATTCGGACATTATTAAACCACAACACATTGAATGTAAAAAAAAATACAATACTGTTCGCATACAGATGGAAAGTCATTTTGTGACTTGTGTTGAGAAACTGTTGGTGGAAAACCAAAAGTATTTTTTGAAGAGCTCTAACGATAATAATGTATTCATTTTTAAGCGATTTCCTCTTCTTCTAAATCTTCTTCACGTTCGTTGGCAGCTTCACAGGTTGTGTTAGGATCCTCTTCTTCTTCTACAATGTTAAGAGGAATGCTATCGGTAGAATCAAGTGATATAAAGCTTCTACTATCTTCCAAATCTTTTAGTAATTTTCTTAATTTCATAGCAACATTTAGAGCGCAGCTGAAAAAAGATCATTTATCTTTAGATACTTGCATACCATGATCAACACAGTGAATAGATGACTTTGGTAAATCATCAAGTATCTGAGGGAAACCTGGTAGTTGATCCATATTTATAATGCAACGGGTCGCAACAATTTCCAAAAAATTACATTTGACGCTCCCTCTGGAATGGATGAAACGTGCATAGCGTGCAGTATCTCTAATCAGAGTACACAGTTGTTTGTATAAAACAGTACCATCGTACCACTCAATGCCGTGTTGATACTTGGATACCCAGTTGGTTTTTCTTTTGACAGCTTCAGGTAGTTCTTGGAAAAAACAGGGTGAAGTGAGGATCCAGTGTCTAAAGACGCGATCGTAAACAAATGCAATGGCAATCTTTTTTGGTAGAAATACGTCATTCGCATCTTTAAATCCTTGAATTTCGGTAATGATTTCCATGGTGAAAAGCGTGATACTGGATGGACCGTACAAAGCAAACTGAGTCTCGGAAATATATTATACAAATAATATAATTTAAGCGTGGACGAGGAAAGGGACGGTGGGGTAAAGTAATAATGTGGTATATTCAGATTATGCTACAAAATCTACAATTACTTGAAGAGTTGAATCAATTTCTAAAATATTGTCATATTCCGCATACAAGATACAGTTAACGGTTCCTGCAAGTTGTTCTACAAATCGTACTTCTATGTGACCACTTCCGTACTTTAAGAGATTCCAATGCGCGTTTTCGTCTTCTGAAAGATTAGGGATCAGATCAAAAGCAAACAGTCAGAATCCTTTGGCATAATCTTCTCTCGAAATATCTTTTATTGGCATAATCTCGAAATAGATTTTTTTGGCATAATCTTCTCTCGACCCTTCATTGAGAAAATGAATACCTGTACCTGAAAAGAGAGTATGATATGAATCTATAAAGAGATTATTACCAGTAACATCTGGTTGAATTGGTTTTGCAGGTACCTAAACTCCATCCACGTACAAAGAGAGATAATTAATTTTATAATTTTTAAAATTGAAGGGATTCAATGTAACATCGCCATGGAATGCTTTGTTATAAAAAAAACCAATAATGAGACATTTTGGGATTTGACCCTGTAATGCGTTATCTATGATGTGACCGTGTATGCCCGATTGCATACACGTGTTGGCTTTAACCTCGACTCGAGTAACAGGACGCTTTGCTGTGGATTTGGATAGTGCGTGAGTATGAGCAAGGAAAACACTTGGACCGATTGTAGCTCTGTGAAGAAGAAGAGTTGCTTCTGATATATGTAATTTATGGGTAGTAGAGTTTCCCAACAGGCAGAAGGAATCACGAGAACGTACAAGACGAATTCTTATCTCAATAACGTTTAGTAGAAATTTTTCTTGAATAAAAACGTCGCAATGCAAATGCCCAGGCATATCAAATTGTTTTCCATTTGCAGAAAACTCTTTACGTTTAACCAGACCGGTGTTACTATTCTTTCCAATTTCATAAAGTTTACCAGGTGTGTCGTCGTACTATAAATCGATGTATAAGTTGCGAACTTTTTGAATCTGATAATTAATTGATAAGGGTTTCTACGTATGCTTTGTATGCGTAAGCATTATTTGGAGGTGACATTAATTTTCCATTAAAATATACATCGATTTGCTTAAACAAAGAGTTCAGGAAATTATTTACAGTCACCGGAGTGGTATCAGGAATATTTTCGTTGGCACGAGATGCAAGTGTAACTTCAGGAAGAATTTGAACTCGAACACTGAGCATGGTGTGAGCAGGATCCAGATTTATCTCTATTACCGGGTACTACAAATTCTATAGGAGCTGAATCTGTAAGAGACGAAATGGGTATGTAATATACCCATTGCACCTGCTCAATAGTAGTTTGAGGTATAGGAAAGAGATCAAGTTCAGATTTTAAACATTCGCAGGAGTGTGAATGAAGAAAAGCCATTTTTTTTATTTGATTGTTTTTGAATTATGCAAAAATGTCATGTACTGATCTTTTCTTCTCTGTTTTTGATTTTACTTTTCGAGTTTGTTTACGTACTTTACGAAGACTGAACTTTGAATTATTTCTTTGCTTTAAGTTTTTTTATTTTTTTTTTCTTCGAGAACATTTCTTTTAGTGGAAGACTTTTGCGCAGTGCGACCCGCAATCAACTGAGTTAAACGTTTATGTTGCAATGCATTATATCCGGAACCTTTCATAATGGAGTCTTATTTTTCTTCAGCTTTTCTTTCTAAATTATTTCCAATCAGCTTGGCGTGGACTCGAAACGCTTCCGAAACAGGTACTCGACGCCAAGACCTTGTTGATAAGGAGATCCGATAAAATAGATAAAATTAATCAAGAAGTTTGAAATGCAACGTGACTGTCAACGTTCCGTATTCGAATGATACTGAAATTCCAAATTCATCTCTTATATCAATTTCAATTGCTTTAAAATTGGTATGCAACAGGGAAATGTACTTATACGGTGAGAAAGCACGTGATTTTATAGTACCATAGGTACAATACGTACAACGGGTATCATTGGGTACAATACGTAACAACGGTGTTCTCTTCTCTTCTTCTCTTCTCTTCTCTTCTCTTCTCTTCTCTTCTCTTCTCTTCTCTTCTCTTCTCAATCTCTTTAAAAAATTCTTTAATATCGAGATAAACACCTGATGAAATGGCACCTTTAACTGTACCGTATTCTTTATTAAAACCAGAAAGAAAACTCACTTCATTTTCTGAACTTGAACGTTGTAAATGAAAGAGTGTTTGTGGGATTTGAATATCAGTGTGGGCTACTCCCCACGTACCCGAGAGCTGAATCGGTTGCGGCAACTGTGTAATAAAATGAGTGGTTGTATTATCCGGGAAATATTGCATACTGCTATTGCTCGGAAGAACCAAGTAAAAATGTTCTTTCATGATTTTAAAATTGCAGTACCAATCTTTTTTTCAAATATTCTATAGATCTGCTGCTGGAATCTGCCAGTTGAATTTTTCAGGATATCCTAGCGAACTAACTAGAAACTGTTTTCTTCTTCCACGACTTTTTTTTGGAGGATTTTATCAACTTGAAACAGTTATTTTGAAATATTCTTTTGCACGCGACTCAGTTCTTCGTGATGACAAAATCCGTCAATTTCTTCGTTGTTTCAATCGCAAAGAATATACACTTTCATATCTCTTGCCAAAGGCTGATTTAGATCTGGAAATTCAAACGAAATCATTAACCTTATATTTGGGGGTGCAATAAATATTGATACATTAATTGGTACCATTTTAATACTAGTGTAATATACCACATTGCAACCATGTTCTATTTTTTGTAGTACATCAATATAGCGTCTTGTGTGCATATGAGTAAAGTAACGCCACATGCGTTCTTTAAAAGTGCGATTAAATCTTTCAACAGTGGCAGCCTTGATATCGGGGTTGCGAGTAGTAGGGAAAGAAACATTACGATCCTTTAGAAATTTTTGAAAACCAGAATCAGTAAATTTTGTACCTTTATCAGATTGCAAATGCAAAGGTTGACGGTTACTGTGATCGAGAATATGTTTAAAGGCTGTAACTACTTAAGCGTTGCTCTTATCAATCAAAGGTTCGATCCGTGCATATTTACTCAATAAATCAATTACTACCAATAAATAGGAAAAATTATCATTGTACGTTTTTAAAGATTTCAAATTGACGAGGTCCGCTTCCCAAAATTTGTATATTATCGAAACGGTGTAATGCCGTCTAGAAAACCTGCGTCGTACTTGTTTTTTTTTTTTACTGTACGCATCTTGTTCTTCTAGCCAATGAAGAACTTTATCTTTTTTATGAATGTTCTTCGTTTTGTGGAGAATTCTTTGCGCGCCCGAATATGAATCGGGAAGATCAGTGTCATAATAGATGCGAGAAAAAGAGGACATGATTTAGCGTGCGTGCGCACATGTGTGTGTATTAGGCCACTGCGCGCGTCAGTGGCCTATTAGTTGAAAAGAAATTTTATCCACGAACTGTATGGAAGTTCAGCCGTCTTTTTCTCTTTGCTCCTCTTTCTATTTTTGACATCGTCTTCGGTCTCAGTGAGAAGTGTTAAGTTTTCTGTTTTTATTTCCAAGCGTCATCCCCTCATCGATTATATCATTGTCATTTTTTCAGAACCTTCTTTTCCAACGCGAGGAGCGCGAGAAGATCCTTCGAAAAAATGAAAATAACGTTACAGTACCTGTTGATACAATCTTCACTTTTGTTGTTCGTCCTTTAGAGTAGGATAATTTAAAATTTCAGATAATTGAGAATCGATTCTAGACAAGGGTTTAGATTCTGTACAAATCTTGGGTTTGTACAGCAGAAGGTGAAGAAATGTCATTAGTGGAATTTGTATTTTGTATACGGACAATATTTTCTTGAGGGACGAAGACCATTTTTCTAGCATACTCCATAAAGTCGTTGAAGCGTATAAAGTGCGGTAGAGTAAAGAGGGGATGCTATCTCTTTCTCTCTCTCACTCCCCCCTCTCTCTCTCTGTTTCGTACTTTATCTGAATTGAGTGATGATAAATGAATATTATATTATATTATATATTATATAATTAGCTGTTGTCAGAGTCCTACCACGAATGTGAATGCTTTTCTGTGATTGACCATCAATAGTGTACGAATATCCTATGCGTTTTTCTTCGCACACTCGAACCAGTTTGCGAATAACATCTCCCAGAAAATGCGTGAATCGGTCACTTTGCGCTGGCTGCGCAGCAACAAGAAGTCGAACTTCGCATGCAGGTGTTTCAAAAAGCTTTTTTTCACCTACCTCATGTGAGCATTCCTGATACCCCACCGAATAACTTTTGTTTTAAAAATTATATTCAATTACCATTCCCTCTCCCTTTCTCTTATTTAATTTAATGTATTAGAATATGATTAAATGATTTTGTAAAAAATCTTCTTTCTTTCTATGAAATAAAGAATAATCAAAATGTATAATTAGTTTTGCAGTAGAATGTTTATTTAAGAATATACAAATTTATTTAATAAATGATTACATTTTTTTATGAAAGACAATGTTAGTAAAAATAAAAAAGACACATTATAAATTTTCGTAAGATATAAAAAATGTTGTATAAAAGAAAAAATATATATACATATTCGTTGCATTATATACGCATTTGCATACAAAATTTAATGTTTATATCCATAGGGAAGCGTACCATGCAGACGATCACGACGCCTTTTCATATCGACAAGTTTACAAACTTTATTTACCTCTCGCGTTACTGCCTGATGGAACGCAGTTCGTCGAAAACTATCGGTTGTCGGTTTGATTGGGTCTTTAGTTTCGTTCAATACTAAAGATTTTACTGCACAATAATGAATTTTTTTTTGGATTTCAAATAATTCATCGTAATTCCCTTTACCTTCCACACTTCCTCTTCCGTACTATCCTGTTTTTGCGCGATGTAAGCATAAAATTTAGGCCCTTCAGTAAGAAACGCTTTAATAAAGCTTCCTTTTCCGAAAACCTCCAACTCATCAGACATATCTCCGAGAAAACTACCATTTTCTTGGCGATATTCCCCGTATGTACCAGTTGAATCATAAATTTAATTTAAGTCGAACTTGCGCTGTTGTGTTCACCGCAATTACAACGTTTGTCATGGAGAAAAGTACAACTGCATCAGCGATAAGAACCAAAGATACATACATTACGTCATCATTAAAAGGTAAAATCCTAGTAACTTCGAGTTCAGCGGTGGTCAAAAGTTGCATAAGCCTTTCTCTTTTTTTTAATACCTCTGTTTTGGACAAATATTCCCGCTGCCCAAGCTGTCCCCAGAACGAGTTTAAGCACAATTTTGCTACCGAACGAAGTCCTGGATATTATTTTATCTCTATCTAATTTTATACCCTCAACTTGTTCATACATGTTAAGATGTCTCTCTTTTGCTTCCTCATCGTTTTTGCATTCGCTTGGCCACCCACTAGCCTCCTGTTTAATCTTGAGAAACGTATTTACGTATTCTGCAAAAAGTCCACCTGTACGTTTCTCAGGGTCAAACTGAGTTATTTCATACTGCCAAACCTCATGTGCCTCAATCACTTGGTCGCATTTTTCAACAGCTTTTCTCACTTCATCAACGACCCAGGTACCTGTGAATTGACGATGTTTGGGATTTTTGCGTGTACAATCACCTTTTCTTAGTTTTTCGCAACATTTTCTACATAACGCAAAAAGAAGACAATCGTGCATTCGAGTTGGTAATACAGGTAAGTAAAGATTACGCGGCAGAAGAACGGTCCATTTTATGAACCCTTCTACATTTTTGAGATCACATTTATTTTCACCTATGATTTTACTACAGTTTTCGCCTACATATACCTGCGGATGTCTGATTTGAAATTTACCTGTTTTTAAAATATACTGGTACAGAGACCACACATCTACAGAATGAATTTTTTCCTCACCCTTAACCTCATACAAAAATTTCACACTTTCGGTACGACCACCGAAAAATGCATCTTTCGGTTTGAGTGGTGGATACAAGAGAAGCGGGTGGGGGGATCTGAAGAACACTTGTAGATCTTTATTTATCTGCTTTATATACACATACCCACACTCCCAAATTTCTTTCAATTCATACATACTTGCACAAATTCTTTTAGCAATAGGTTCCGTGTGCTCATATCCATTTTCCATACCATCTGCTACTGCATTTTCAACATAGCGATTTACACTATAACGTTTTCTGCATCCATGCCAATAATAACCGTGAAATTGTAAAACAACTTTCTCCCCATTCTCTGTTTCTCAATATCCAACCACCCTCAGTTTACGACCTCTCGATCTTTCCCAGCATAAAAAATCTCTATTCCTACTTTTTTTCCATCCATAGAAGCCACTTTATAGCTTTCAATGACTGCTTATCTCTTAATCGATAGCCTCCAGGGTGAAAGGTTTTAAATGATTTTTTCTAAACACTTTATAACAAGCCGAGGCTATTCTAATAGCTTTTCCAAAAGGACACACGTTTCCGCTATCGAGGAAAAGATCTCTAAGAGTTAAATTTTTAAGAGTTAAACAAGCCTTACGTAAAATAGTGACATCCATTCTGAAATACGCTAGCATTTTTTACTTACAGTTAAATACATATTCAGGATCATTTGAAACTTGCGAGAAGCAATTTAGAAGCGTTTCCCTCTCTGATGGAAACATGTTCTCTAATGAAAAAAACTTTAAACCTGGAATATGTCCGATACAGTTTTGCTTTTCTGGTGCATTGAAAAGATGCGGAAAGGTCTCTTTTTTCATTTTCAGTGACGTCCCAAAAGATTTTGATAATTTACTTAATCGCATAGTTAAATAGTTTAAAATATAAAGAAGATAGTCTTTCACACCCTAATGCTAATTACACGTGTCCCTCTCATAATAATCGATGGAGCTTTTATCCATACCTCCTCCACGAGATATTTTAAAATAAATTTAACACCAAACTCACGTGCGTTATGTGCTATGCTATACTTTTGTGGAACCCAAATATTTTGTGATTCGCTAGATCTATTAATTGTTTTACCGGATCAATATTGAAAACATTCTCTCGTACCCCGCATTCAGTGCAGCAATCTTCCAGTCTATCGTCATACATTCAATACGTACAAACTTGTTGCGCAATACATAAAGGGACATGTAATTTTGTGTCTGGAGCACCCTCAATGGAAGTGTTTTGTTGAGTTTCAAAATCATAAAATATGAAAATTGTTTTCTTATCTTCAATCTGATTTTTTAATAGCACCATAAAACAAAAATGATTAAGTGGCATCGGGGTTTTACAAATTCTGCAATAAAATTTACCACAATTGTGTTGACCTTTAACTACCATTTTAAAAAACATCTGGCAGAATTTTACTGTTTCACAAATGGATAACCCCTGAAAGAAAGAATCACTTTTGTATGATTTACTAAACACATAATCTTTTTAAAATAGCGATGACACTTCTCGCATGGCAGGTATTGCTGCGTGAAACGTTTCACACGGTGAGTATGATTTACAACGCGAACATTGATGTGAACACCTGTGTTCTTCATCTTTCAGGTATGGACGATTACAAGAATCACATAATTTGTGAGCTCCCACTGCCCCACGCAAATTCATAATAGGTTTAAAGTGACTTTTTGTTGAATAACAAAGAATGTAAATTTTGGCTTTTAATTCGATTTCCCTATTAACCCTCATCAGTCTTTAGTGTCAAATTGACACTATTTTCAACTTTACCGCACAATTATTCTATTTGAATACTTGAAGAAAGGCGCACCATATATTTAGTAATTCATAATCGTATGTAAAGTTTTTCTATAGTGATTTACAAGCGACTTCATCTATTGGAACTTGGTGTAACAAAATTCCAACCTAATGTGTCCCTGAGTGTCAAATTGACACTGTACGCAAATGTCTATGTAACAACGTAAAATTAGCGTGTCACGCATTTGCACGCATTTCTGTTTACGTGCTGTCATTTCCTTATTGTGTTTGCCGAATTAATTGCGTGAAAAGAAATAAGAAATAAAAAAAATGAATATGAATTAGACCAAATTTTTTAATGCTGAGAATTTCAAAACCAGCAGTGATGACGAAACTTATACTGGTGATACAAGCGATGCTAGCGACAAAGAATATGAGGATCGTTGTTGTACCAAATTCACTTGATAATGCTAGTTTGACGTATAAATTTTTACATGCATCTTGAAGTAATCTGAAAATTGCACTTCGTGTAGATGTAAAAATACTTCAGCGCTGCTTGATCGAGAACATCTAGTTTTCTTTTCAGTTCGCTAATATCTTTTTTATTTGTCGTTTCAATTTTCTGATATAAACAATTGTATTTTTTTCATTTTATTTTACTTTTTGCCAGGTGTGACAGCATATGCTAGAGGGAGAGTTACTGACCCGTTATCTGCATTTTTATTGTTAATGGAACCAATTGAAAATGTAATATTGTCAATGAGCAATCTTTACGGCGAGTGGAGATATCACGAAAATTGCGAGACACTAGATAGTACGTTACGTGCGTACTTAGGTTTGATTTTGCTAGCTGGTGTTTATAGATCGCGTGGCGAGTGTGTTACTGAGCAGTGGAATGATGATAAGGGTCGTCCATTATTCCGTGCAACAATGTCTCTAAGAAAGTTCAAATTGATTCACTAATGCGTTCGATTCGACGATAAAATGGACAGAGAAAAAATACTTAAACGTGATAAATTGGCTCCGATACGAGTCGTCTACAAAAAGTACAAAAAGCTCGTGTGCAAATGCTGTATGTACCTGGCGAAAACATTACAGTGTATGAACAATTGTTACCTTTCAGAGGCCAATGCCCTTTCTGAATGTATATACCTTCGAAACGTCATCGGTATGGGATCAAAGTTTAGACCCTTTGCGATGCAGAAACGTAGTACGCATACAATTTACAAGTTTATCTCAAGAAAGGTCCTCATTGCCGTGCAGAAATCAATCAAGGTTAACGTGTAGTACTTGAAGGTCTCGAAGGTCGTACTGTCACTACTGATAATTTTTTTCCTTCTCACAGTTTAGCGAAAGAACTAAAGTTGAGAAATAAGAGGCTGGTTGGTACGATTCGAAAAAATAGAAATGAATTGCCTCCAGTCATTGTTAATATGAAACGGCATCCATTACATCATGCACAGTTAACATTTGATCATAAAAACAAAATTACTTTAGTTAGTTACGTGACAGAGCGAGGTAAATTTTTAACTTTACTAAGTAGCATGAACAAAAATAAAACCGTTGATAAAAATGATGATAACAAACCAGAGATTATTCATATCTAAAACCGCACAAAAGGCGGTGTTGATTCGCTAGATCAAATTTTTAGTAACTGTCGATGTACAAGAAAAACTAACAGATGGACAATGAATATTTTTTTAGAAATATACTTTACATTTCTAAGTACAATGCATTTGTTATTTTTCTTTCTCAGGATCCGAAGTGGAATGCGAGTAAAAAATTGTCACGTCGTCGTATATTTTTCATTGAAGTTGCAAAGTCTCTTATTTTCCCGTACGTTCAACAAAGAGAACACATTCCAAAAGGTCCACATGCTGCATTTGCCTTGAAACAATTACAAGGCAGTAAGAATGAAGAACAAGAATTACCACCATCATATTCACGAATAACCAAAGCATCACTGGATAAAAAACGTGCAAGTTGTTACCTTTGCCCATATGCACGTGATGCGAATGTACACAGTGCTCGCTGCGACAAATGCAAGAAACCTATTTGTCGTAACCATCGCTATCTGATTTGTGACCGTTGCTCATCAGTTTTCAGAAATGAATTGCTATTCATATCATTTATTCAGAATTTAATGGCTCTTTTTTATTGATCTATACCATTTCCTGCATTTCGAAGGATTTTATAATTTAATTCAAATTCGTGAACGATTTCTAAGCTAGTTTCTACACAAAAATATTCGAATCAACCTAAAAAATTTCTTCAATCTTGAATTAATATTTCCTCATTGATTCCATGTGAAAGAAATTTAAACTATCTCTAATTTACCTCAGAGTGTCAGTTTGACACTCAAGGGACTGATTAAGGTGGTGAAATGAGGGACTGATGAGGGTTAATAAGAAGCTTCCTACCGTCAAACATTGCGTCCTTTGCCCTTTCAAGCTCGTTTGATTCGTATACCACTAATGCAAACCCTCTTTGGAGTAAAAAGTTTTGAAACAAAGTTATTTCCCTCAGACCACACCCATTTTCCGGAATTTGTATACCCGATTTTTCTACAATTTTTTCAGCCATTGTTCTTTGTAATTTACCATTTATTTGTCTTATACTGTTCCAAGTTGCATGGTTTATCCCCTCCCTCGCTTCTCTTCGATTAATATACGCCACTTCCGCAACTATCGAACGTGGTAAACATAAATTATCGTTATCCCGAATACTAAGGATTGATTTTTTAAAAATATATTCAAAGTTAAGTTTTACTTTACTGCTACCGGAAACTGCCTCTACGATTATAGGAGAAATTATAAAACTTTCAGTCAACATAAATTCCGAAGTACTTTGCGCAATCATGAAAATGAGATTCTATAAATCAACAGCACAAAATTGAGATATCGGCCTATAATGGATATAAACAGGGCCACTTTCAAAGGACGGATTTCAAATTGCTAAGCCTAGAAAATATTCAGGAATTCGAGGCATAATAAGATAATCAGGAATATTGCGAATTGCAGTTTCTAACCTGGTAATTGGACAAGTATTCTCCGGTGGTAATTTTATGCTCATACTAATTTCGCTACCTTCTGTTCGAAATAAGGGTACATACCGCGAGGATACGTCGACAATTTTAAATAACCGTCCTTACATATCCAAGTTTTCTTCTTCTTTTGGTTTTTCTTCTTCCTCTTCTTATTCTGATTTTTCTTCTTCTTTTGGTAAGCATTCGTTATCAACTTCTCTGTCTTTGGATTTCCGTATTAGACCGCTGAACTCAGGCTCCTTATCTGCAATTTTTTTTCCTCCTTCGTTCTGAATGTCTCTTTCTTCGTTTACATCTGAAATAGAAAGAGAGACAGATAAATATAAAATTTATTACGTTGACAAAATTAATTTTCAAAATTCAATGATATTTATTTTTAGTTTCCTAAATACATTGAATATATTTATATAAAATACATACCAGTGTTATTTTTTTGTTCTAATTCCTCTATTTCCATTTCCTCTATTTCATCTCCTTCTCCTAATTTTTTGAGTTGACTTATAAATTTTTCAAACGCAGTGCTCTGCGATTGATTATCTATTTTCTCAACTTCTTCTACAATATTTGAGTCTATGTGTTGTAAAATTGCATTTTCCAGAGAATCCTGGATAGTTTCCGCAGCATCCGCATTTAAAGGTAGAATCTCCTCGAATGCTGGCGTTGAATCTAAATTACAAGAGCTTAAAGTCTCCCTTATCTCCTTTTGTTCTATTTCCTCCAGTTCTACTTTCTCTTGATGCATTTTATATCGTTGTATAATTGTATCAAACGCATCACATGCATCCATCAGCATCTCATCTCCTTCATAATCGTTTAAAAATAAAAAATAAAAAATAGGAAAAGAACAGAAAAATATGAATTATTATTTTAAGTCACCTCGTAACTGTTTGTAAGTCATTATCAACGGTTACACAGCAGCCAAACTTTTAAAGCCCCTGGATTTTATTATGTTTATTACTATTTTAATAACTCTTTTATTATTTTTAAAAATCCCTATTCGGAATGCCCCCATTATTATATGTAAGCCACACCGGTACAATATTATTTTAAATACATTTTTCAATCCGTTGAGAGTTTCCAGATTTAAATATCTCCGACATTCTTTACTAAATTCACCATGGCAACAAAAATCTATACGAGTAGTTGAAAATTTTGCAAACTGCAACGTACAAGCTAACAAAGTTACGCGATCCAACCCTGCCATTTTTCACGAGAACTCGCCCACTTACTCTCCAGATGACTACTGGCAATACAAGTTCTCGATCACACCTACACGGAGAAAAGTATGCATGGGTGGCCAATGCGTTATTTCATCTCGCCACTTTTCAGTTTTATATTTTTCATCAAATTATATATTTCAGCATAAAAAATTGTCCCATAGGACATGCACGTGGTGACATTTTCTTATCAAGAGTTCACAGGGTTCTTGAGCTGAAAGACTCTTTTGCTTCTAAACTCTGTGTCAATCACGAAAATATAACTTTTAATTTTACATTAATGGCTTCTGATAATAAGAGAACAAGATAACTCGCCTTTTTTCCAGGAAAAAGATCCTGCACTAGTAATAACCTCGTAGAACTAGCCTCTTACCGTTTTCGGTGTTTGAACCTCAGTTCTGTAGAAATCCTAGTTGAGGACCGTTGAGTGTAGTGATAGTGATCACCAAGAGTGCATAATCATCATGGAAAATGTAAGTATACTTTGTTCGTAATTTTTCTTGTTTTTAGTTATATATTTTTGATAATTTTAAATTCAAACTAATTTATCAATTGATTTTTTTGCAGATTTTACACTACGATGTCCCCAAAAACTTTCTTTCGACCCAAACAGCAACTGGGAGCAAGATAAACATAAACATAAATTTCGCTAGTGTTAGTTTGCATTTATTCTTCAAAACTAAAAGTACAGTAATCATGGAAGCACAAAATAAATTATTATTTGCATCTTTTTATGCACTAAATAACTCGCATTCTAAACTGACGAGTATAGGTCTCCAGCTTACACCTTCTGAGAATAGCAACATTAAATTTCAGCTAATTGTAAGGCTCACAAAGAAATCTTTTGAAGAACACACATTTGATATAGGCACATGTTCAAAGCTTGACAACGTGTTAGTTGACATTGCAGCCTACTTTGCTCATCACTGGCCTTCAAAATCCACTGATCCTGTTGCTTTTGGACCCTATATCTTGGTCCACACATCAAGTCATGGTTCTACAGCAATCTGCATCAACATCGTACAAGAAGAAGAAGAAGACTCTCCACTCAAAAAAACAACTCACCTGCCATTCTAATGCAGAAAAGAACAGTTTTAAATCTTCATTCACTTTGCAATTGCATCACAGATCGTTTGGCCTATTCACGAAATAATATTCGTCCGATTGTAAATATTTGTACAAATTCATTGGTCAGCATATTCTTGCTCCACAATTCCTTCATTTATCGTATAACAAATTCGATTCTAAATTTTAAAAAATTGTAAAAACTTATGTTTATAACACTCTGCTGCTTATTAAAGAAAATTTCATTACCGAAGGATATGATATTCCTAATTTTCAACAATACGAAATCATTGTACAAGAATTATTCGCCATGTTCCAGAACGAGTTAGCAGAAGCTGTTAAACGCCGCAATATTATGTAAAATTTGTTGATAAGGTGCTCTTTTAATAAATAATATCACGTACCATAAAAAATGTTATTTATCTATCCTTTCCCTACTTGTAACAGCGTATTTCTTTTCAAATATATATGTTTTTCATTCTTATTACTTGAAATTATGCTTCTTCAAAAATACAAGGTAATTTATTTATCCTTCCCCTACTTGTAACAGCGTATTTCTTCTCAAATATATATGTTTTTCATTCTTATTACTTGAAATTATGATTCTTCAAAAATATAAAGTAATTCAACTTTTCTTCAATAATAATAATGATGCGTGCGAGGAAATCACCCCCTTATTTCAAAAAGAGGGGTGATAAAATCTTATTAACTATCCCTACCTTCTCGTGAAGTCATCGTATCTCCCCAATCCCTCTTCATCTTGCCACGTCTCAAATCCGTCCCAGCTTTCTTTTCCCCCCACCCCACCACACCTCGTCAGTACACGTCCACGCTCCGTCTCAGCAGAATTACCCCCACCACTTGTCTGCCTGTCTCTCCAAAGTGCCTTATATACTACTACTTTTTCTGTAAATATTAAAATATAAAAATATTAATTAAAATATTAATTATTATTTAATTATTAATTAATTATTAATTATTTAATTATTTATTAATTTAAAATATTAATTAAAATATTAAAATATTAAAATATTAATTTTTGTATATGAATTATCAGAATTAACATGTTTAAGATATATTTCTTGTATAGTACTTACGTCATTGTCATTAGAAAATTGAATGCATTCTTGAATGGTGGATTAAGTGGATTCAGTAGGATCATTTATTTATTTCGTTCATAGAATTCTTTGTGATTATAGAAACATTGCGACACACTAGTACTGCTCGCATAATCATTTATCTTTTAATAAAATAAAGAGAAATATATTATCAATCTTTTATTTTATTGAAATATTTTTTATTGATTATGAGGTATATCTAGCAAGTTTCTATAAAAAGTCATTTAATACATTTTCCAGACGTATCAGACAAATTTTTTGTATAATTATCAACAATAGAAAATTAGAAATAAAATTTATGTTCTTTTTCTTCACCAATAAATTATTTTTTTTACAAAAAATTCACTATATTATATGAATTAATATTACGTACGTACCAGTTGATTTTCTCGTTGTTTCCTTCCAAGACACTTTTGTTTTTTATCGTAAGACGTCGATTTCGGTTGGTCCTTTTCACTATTTTTAACTATTCAGTCTTTGCTCGTTTATGTGCGTGTTCTTGGCATTTTATTTTCCTGGTGTATACCAATTTTTTACAATAAAAACAACACATGTCACCGGGCACGTACTCCAGATCACAATTCAATTAAACTTATAGTATATATTATAGTCCAAACTTACCAATGGAGGACATCTCCACAAAAACAAATTAATGCAAAAGTATTTGCAAAAAATAAATTTTTATATCATATATTAAGGTAAATAGAAATAATACGGAATGCGCATAACATGACCTATAAATTCACCACATTCTTAACTACCCAACGCGACAGCCACGCGCCTGTCAAATCTTATCCATCTTTACAGATCGATTACAAATCGAAACACACATCTGAAGTAAGCGCAAACGCGAAAAAGGGTGAGAATTGATTAGCTATCAATTTCATTAGTGATTGGTTATTGAAAACAATAATTAAAATTCTTGCTGAAGATTCCCGGCTTTATTTTGAATTTTTAACACGCTTGAAATAATTTTAACGAATATCACTCTTGATCTGATACGGAATTGAAGTTAGATGCGTTTCTAACAGTTGATATTTCGAGAATCTTCTGGTACCTTTATATTTTTATGAGTCGGAAAACACGCAGAAAACAGGAAAGCATTTCTACGATGTAATTTTTTTTGGGATTTATTACATTTAAAATGGATTTTATAATTAGCGTGTGATAAATAGTGACACAAAGATGCAAGTATCTGAGGTGAACCTACCAGACAAAGAAACACGTATAGATGTTTCTACGAAAGACATATTTGGGTTAAACTCCAGGAGTTTAACCCAAAGTCTAATGCGTGGAAATTTAAATTCTTTCAATTCCAAGATTATAATGGAAATAAGAAGCAGGCCCAACTTTTACGAGTCGCAAGTAAGTATATAGATGAAATTTGACTATAATTATTATTTATTACTTAATTATATAGCCACTTAAAGAATCTCGATTTTTCTTTCATTTCACCAACACGATTCTGACAAATGAAAAAGGCAAATAGCAGTTTTCTACCAAATTCAGACTAAATACGATATTTTTTGGAATTTTTTCAATACGAATTACTTTTAATCGAGAAATGGCGTATTTCCAAGAATTTTAAAAATAATTTTGAATTTTTTAAACAATAACTATTTGTTTAAACAATTTTTTCCTTCCTGAAAATCGTGAGAAGTTATTATTTTTTTAGATAAATTCTATAAAGTTGATGAATGTCAAGATTAGTACTTATTTTTTCACATACTTTGTAATTATTGTAAGAGATTCGAAAAAACTAGACTTTTCTCCACCTTCCCTGTGAAAAGGCGCAAGTGAATGGTTATTTATTGTTTAACTAATTGCCAAATATCTTAAACAAAAAAATATTACTCCTAACATTCGTCAATTGTGTCATTATTTGCAGAAAAAAAAAATTTTCACGATTCACAGGGGAAAAATTGTTTAAATAAATGAAAATTGTTGAAATAATTACCAAGTACGTTAAACAAGAAGTCCTAATTTTGACATTCATCGACTTTATTTATTCCGAAAAATAATAACTTTTCACGATTTACAGAGGAAAAAACTTTTTAAAACAAATAATAATTGTTTAAACAACTCAAAATTAGTGAAAAACTACTTGAAAACTTGTCACTTATCGAATAAAAATAATTCATGTTGAAGAAATTCCAAAAAATACCATATTTAGCCAAATTCATTATTTTAAAAAATTAAAAAATTATTAATTAAATTCTCTTGACTTCCGGTGCGTGAGAAGTAGCTAGAGGACAATGTAGAGGATTAGTGAAAAATTTATATGTTTTGGAGGTGATAAGTAGTGAGTCAGAGTGGTGGAAAGTGATCAAAGAGTGGCGGATGGTGTACTGGTGAAGGACAAAGTAAATGATTGGACGGAAAAGAGAGGTGAAGTCAGAAAGTTAGTTTTGAAAGACTATACATGTGGGATTTGGAGGTTCGGTTGCGGCAATGGAAGGAGACAATATTGAGAGGCGCATGCGCGAAGGATATCAGTGAAGGCAAGAGACAGTATTGTGGGAAAGGAGAGAAAAAGGGACTAGGAGTTAGATAGCAGTAGTGCGCAAGTCAAACATACTGAGAAATGGAGCATACTACGAGATCAGCTGAGGCGTCGAAGCAGGAGCATAAGTGGAAGGGTGAAGAGGCTGAGATACGGTTTGACCACGTGACTGTGACAGACCTAGGAAGGCAGGTTGAGTGACCAAAAAGGGAACCAGAAGTGACAAACAATGATGACGGAGAATAGGAAAAGCACTGGAGATCTTTTGAGACAACCGGAGAATTTGGTGAAAAGGTTGAAGAATGAATGGAAGACGAAAAGAGAAAAGAAGTGTGACGTCCCTGCTGGCTAATATGGCTGTCTAGAACGACGACGAGCGGTAAATTTGATATCGACCAGCGGTGATCACAGGTTCCCCTTTTTGTAAATGTTGAGATCGATTGCTGCAGACGGTCATTAAATTGACTTCCTGAAAGATGGTTGGTAGCAACAAGAACACTAATTCGGCATAGAACAGAAGTTTTATTAAAACTTATTTAATTGTCGCACAGAGTCACACACTGAACAATAACATTATGCTCGATTTCCGACGACCGATGCACATTGGGGATATAGCAATAATTTCGTTCAAAACCACCTACAGGTCGCAAATCTGAACCAAATCAAACAAAATT
>JBAGKK010094800.1:0-26275 GCA_037177015.1 Euceroptres primus
TATATATATATATAATCAATTCCAATGTCATACTTGAAAGAAAGAACTCAAGCAGATGGTGCGAAAAAAACCTTCAAAATATAGTTAACATCTTTGTCAACTTTGTTATGCACTTTATGCACTCACATATACAAAACAAATATTTTGTATTTAATTTCCTCTGCATAAATTTTAAATAAATTTACTGTTCTTATTTCAAAACCTAAATTAGCATAAGCTTTTGAAAATTCGATGTCACATCGTTTTTTTAACTTCAGAGAATAATAACAAAAAGTTATATTCTTAAACTTTAAATCTATGACTGATAAAAAAAAAATCTTGTAGAATTAGAGATTTAAAAAATTTATAAAAGAAACTATAAAAGGAATTCTTTAGTAAACGTATGATATTACAATTATTTTTCGGCTTCCTTGCTGATAGAAAATTCAAGTATATTTCACTAATGTACTTTCAAATACTGCAATGAAGCCAGTGGCCTAAATCTCAAAGAATCCCCAAGAGTGATTTTATAAAAAAATTGAATTCTGAACCTAGTAAGATAAGAATTCATAATTCGTTTACGTCACGCACATAAATGGGCCACAATTTAAATATTATTTAAGGGTAAAATTAAGGGTGAAAATTTTTTACACTGACAAAAATTGTCACAGAATCGTATAAAAAATGATTAAACTTTAACTAGAGAAAGATAAAAAGTTATAATTTAAATGGGGCACAATTTAAATATTATTTGAGGTTAAAATTAAGTGTGAAAATTTTCTACGCGGACAAAAATTGTCACAGAATCGTATAAAAAATTATTAAACTCTAATTAAAGAAAAATGCAAATTTATAATTTAAATGGGCCACAATTTTGATATTATTCGAGGATAAACTTAAGTATAAAAATTTTTTGCACTGGCAAAAATTTTCTCTAAAGAAGTCAAAATTCAAAGTTTATAAACAAATATAAACTTTTAGCGAAGTATGAATTTTAAAACAAACTTTTGTTTTAATTTTCGACATAATAAAATTTTTACAATTTACAACTTTTACATGCCACGAGGAATTTTTACACTTGATTTCAAAACTCGTAAAAGTACTCTTATCCTGAAATATATGAAGAATAAAAAAAAAGAAGAGATCTCACTAGAGTTGCAAAGTTTGAATATTAAATGAATATATAAATAAATAAATATCATTTAGTGAAGAGGACAATTTCCTTCTTAAAAAATGAATATTTACTTTTTAATGACTTACAAAAATAAAAAAATTTCTAATATAAATCAAAGGAACATGAGTTCCTCTTAAAAATATAGAAAATTATTATTTAAGAATCATTCTCGACTTTTCTGCATATTTAGGCCGCTCTATTGTCTTCGACAGTTAAAACCTCTTTATCTACAAAAAATAACCGATTCTACGCTCTGAAAACAGAAACAAATCATTCTTAAATATGAAAAATACATTAAAAATAATTTTGTCAACGAGGACAAGTTTAGATTCTACTTCAGCCTAACGGAAGAGATTTTTTCGTTAAGCGATAGAAGCAGTTGAGCGTAAACTTTTTTTTTTCATCAACTTTCCTCCTGGCCCTATAAATATTTACAGATCTTGACGGTATACGTGAGAATGTAACGAACAGTAGCATTTATATTTTATTTTTTAATAAGACTTTTTGCTTTCTGATCACCATCATCATAATCATAATCATTAAATCAACACTTCTAATAAGACGAGCAGAATCATAAATCTTTCCAATAAAGCAATTCATGCTATATTGCTCTGGTCGATAAAAAAATTATGCATCTAGATCGCACGCTACCTAATAATGCATATTTGACGAGTGTAAAGTATTCCTTAAGTGGAACAAGACAATGAACTAAAAAAGCTTTCTTTCTTTGTACAAGCGCAGTTTCGTGTAGAATCGCATTTATGTTTAACTTCCTTATGACAACACTGCCAAGATTTATCGCAGAAATTTTACAAAGTTTTGCTGCAACTAATAAAGATATAAATTGACTTGAAAAAAAAACTAATTAAAGGATGAAATGGTAAGAGCTCTAAAAATAAATTCACAATCACATCCAGTGAAGAAGGAATTTTTCACAAAACTGTTAAAATAGATTTAGCTTTTTCAAATATTTTTCTAAATCTTTGCTGAATTTTCGAATTACTTTATTTATTCTATTTTAAGTTTTTAATTTACCAAGTCGATATAATTTTTTAATTTTCAAATTTCAAATCTTTAAATTGTCAAAAAATTCCACTTTGCTAACATCGAAAATTTCCAATCTACATTTCTACTTTTGAAGTCTACTGATATTAATAATTAAAAATTTTCACTTTCTTAATGGAAAATTTAAAAAAATGCAAAATGATGAATGAAAACATAGAAAAGATTAGAAAGGTTGAAAAGTGAAAAATTAGATAATCCAAATCGTTTTAAATAAGATGATAAGTACATTTCTAAATTATGAAATTTAGAAATTTGAAATAAGAAATAAAAAATCAATAATGCTTGCGATTATTAACATGAAAGGAATGTAGCTTGGAAAAAGACTTTTCAAGTCTCAAATTTTAACTTTTTAAATTTTCTAATTTACCACTTTTGAAACCGTAATAGGTTTGAACAATTTGATAAATTGAGCAATTTAACATGGAGAATTTAAAAAGAGAAAGTTAGAATGTTGGAAACTTAGAAAATTTGTAAAATGAAAAATTAAAGGATACTTTAAAATATATATTCTTTGAAATCTTCTAATTTATTAAAATCCAAATGGTTTAAAAATTGGAAAAATAGACGATTTGAAGATTTACTCTCTAAATTCGAATTTAGTAAAAAGTGAGCTACTAATTTCTATTAATAAATATTTCTACTAATGATTAGTAATTTTTGACTAACACTTTAGTGAAAAGTTAAAAATTACTAAAAGAAACAGTGAAATACAAGATGTAATTAGTAGAAATTTTCACTAAAGTAAATTAGTTGTTCACTTTTCACTAATTCAGATTTAGAGAGAAAAAGTTAGAATACTTAAAGCTGGAAAATAAAATAATCAGGAAATTGACAAATAAAATTTTCAAATTAAAACATTTCGATGTTGTAATTACAAAATAATTAGAATGACATAGTGACCACAAAACTTCATTTTCTAAATTCCCCCACCAATTTTCCATTTCTTCTGCGGTCATTAATATTATAAGTTCAGAATTTAAATCAATTTTTTAGTAGGCAGTGCCTAGTATTACAGAAATTTCCGTACAACTAACACACAACATAGTATGTGCCGAGGTTATTGTTACAAAATTTTCCGTAACAGTAGACAGTCCCCCCTTTGTGTTATATGCTAGTTGTACAAAAATTTTCGTAACAATATTCTCGGCCTTTTTATATTTTAAATTAAAGGCTTAGAATGAATACTTTAGAAATTAAACAATTAAAAATAAAAAAGTTCACAATTAATTATACAATTTCAAATTAAAAACAATCTAAAAGATCAAAGCATGGTACAATCATTCAAAAATCGGAGAATTTAAATATTATTGAAAAGTTTGAAATTAAGAAATGTTCAATTCGAAGCGTTCAAAGTTTATTCAATTCAAATTAAAATATTTACAAAATAGTTTAGTTTGAAATTTAAATTGTTCAAAGCAGTACAATTTCAAATAAGAAGTGTCTAAAATTCAACAATTTTTTATTCAAAACGTTCAAAATTCAATAATGTAGAATTTTAAGCTTTTAAAATTAAACAGTTTTGAATCGAAAGCGTTTCAATTTCAATTCTAATGCAATTCTATGTATTTAAAATTCAAAATTATTTAGTCTTTAACGTTTGGAGTTTGAAATTTATTTATTTGACGTAAAATAAAAATATTTTTTGTTCAGAATGCTTGGTAGTGAAATTTTGTAAGTGTAATGGTGTAAAAGTAAAAACTCTTTACTTTTTTGGTCTTCGATTTTGAAAGGGTATCATTTTAAATATTTAAACTTTACTAATTTTAAATTAAAAAATTATCGTCGTTTTATATTGAAATTCTCATATCTTGAATTTTTGCACATTTGAAATTGTCCATATTGTTTTTCTTAATTATTGTATTTTGAAGGCAACTTAAAAATAGCACAAAAGGTGTCAAAATTCTGCGTCTAATGACCCTAAGAAGAAGTGTTTTTGTGTATTCCTTAAGAAGATATTGCCAAAAAAGTCCAAATTTCAAAGTTTCCTTAAATTTGGAATAACTCTTGAAATAGTGAACATTTTTAAGTATTCTTGGGCTCATTTTAAAGGTAAATTAACATAAGATGTAACTATTGTATCAGGAACATCTTACTAAAATTTTCCTGAATTTTGTCAAATTCTAAACTTGAAACAAGAAAATCGTAGGAATTAAAAAAATTCTTACACACTCGGAAAAAGAATCTTAAAAAAACATGAAAGTGATAATTAGCAATAGTTAACTTTCTTACAATCTGCAGTATAATTATTTTTAGTATTTCTTTTATAAATGATTTTACAAGTTCGAATTTTTATGATCTTTTTGTTTCAAGTTTAGACTTTGGCAAAAGCCAGGGAAAAAATACTAGGATATTCTTTACACAATAGTCATATTTTACGTTGACTTATCATTAAAAAAAGCCCAAGAACCTTTAAAAATATCCACTATTTCAGGAGTTATTCAAAATTTTTAAAAATGTTGAAATTTGGACTTTTTTTACAATATCATCTGAGAAAATGAGCACAAATACTTCAACTCGGGGTCACTGGACGCAGAATTTTGATATCTTTCATGCCACGTTCACCAAAAAATTTTAATTTGTGTATTATCAAAATTATCTGATTTTATGCAACTAAAAAATCAGATTATCTCATAATTCTCGCCGGTACTGTAGTATTCCAAATATATAAAAACAATCATTGTCACTATTTTTTGTTCTCATTTTTTTCTCATCACGATGAGAGTGTATTAGTTTTTTTAAATTGGATTTATCATGTTTTGTTCGAATATTTCTCAAATCTTCACCTTGGATATGTGAAGTAGAAGGAATAATTTTTAGCAAAGTAATTTTCAATAGGCATATGTCTTGAAGAATCGGAAAAGCTGGTACCGATCCTGGTACGAAGCTACTTTACACCCCAACTGCACCACGCGAGCTTCATATAATCACGCACTAAACAGCCATCATACAACCCTCAAACTTTGAGCATTTTCTATTCATAGGATTCATCGTCATTGAAACTTAGTGCAATCGAAATTAAACTTTAAAGCGAACGAAAAAATAAAACTAACTTAAATATTTTCATAATCATAACTTAATAACTTGATTTCAAATCAGAAAGATTTATTTTTTATGATTTGAAGAGTCTAACAATAAGTGCAAAATTTCCAGACATTTCCCTGACTTCAATGACGCTAGATATCTTGGTCAAATATTTATTTTCAATAAAATAAATAGAATACGAAATTGTCCCTGATAAGAAAAATTTTGACTCGAACGAAAAAAAAAAGTTTCAACTACTTGGCAGAGAATTAGACATTAGACGATTATTGGAGCATTCAATTGTGAGATTTTCTAAATTTCACCTCTTTTATGTAAAGTTAGTTTTCAAATGATTCAGTCATGTTGAAAAAGTTCCTGTGGAAAATTGATGTGATTGACAAGAGTCCCAGATCGAATCCAAGCAGGTCTAGGCAAATATGAACAATGTCAGTGAATGAAAGGATCGAATGGGAGTGACTTGGAATCAATGGTCGATTACTGCACCGTGACCGTCACACAGTAGAGGTTCACTTTAGTGGGTCACTGGTAGCCCACATTTGGAGCTATACAACTTCTTCTCCATAAGTCCTTCATGACTGTTTATATACCATAAACTAGTTTATATACTTTAGACTGGGTTGATTTCTATTGGAAAATCGCAATAAATGTGAATAATTCCCTTAAAAAAAAGGCAATTTCAAACTTGAGAAATTATTTTATAAAAAATAATTACATTCGAGTAAAAATTTACTCAGCTGCTCAAAATTTTTCTAAATATTAATTTCGGGAGTTAAATTTAGGAGCATTTGGTTATTTTTTATTCTTTACTGCCTTTCAGGCTGAGGTAAATATGTAAAAATTATTGTACGGATTATTCAGAATATGCAACATTTTTTGTTAAATTCAAAATTACAAGTGCTTTTTCAAGTTCTATAAATTTAGAAATTAATTTAAACCTAAGATATGATGTTGAAATTAAATTTTATCAACTTGTACCTGCATTTTAATTTTTACATAACAAAAGTGTAAAAAATATCAGAAGATTGAGCCAAACTTTCTACAAGAAAAAAAATCAGGAAAAGTTCTTATCACCTAAAAAAAACTATTAAAATTAACTAGTTGATTGGTTGGCTAGAGGGATTACTATTTTCTGTTTGTTAAATTAATTCAAAATCCAATTGATTTTACTAGTTTTTGAATTAATTTTACTAGAATTTAATTAGTAATTCCAATTTTTTTCAGTCACTCTGGACTATACGAATTGAAATTAAATTTAATTGTAGGCATTAATTTAAATTACCTATATATTTCTACGTTTGGCTCAATCTTCTGATAGTTTTTACACCTTTGTAGGTAAAAGTTAAAGTTAAGGTATCTCAACATAGTTAAGGTAAAAAACTCTTATTTCTACACTTAACTTTATTTCTACACAACAATTTAACTATAATAAATATAAAAGTCCACATTTGAATTAATTTAGCATACCAATTTGGGTTCATAAAAGTGGCAAGTACTTTTAATATTTATCAACAAACGAAAATGTAACTGTAAATTATGCAAATTGCAGTCCTGAAGAAGTGGACACACCAGTATATGAAACGTAGGTATTGTTTCTTTTATATCAAATAAAGTGATTTAGACCGTAAACGACTACGTAGATTATTAACCTGAGAAAAGTTAAATTGCACAGGTTGAGAAAATTTAAATTCAACATTACGTTTTAGGTTTAAATTAATTTCTATATTACTAATAGTACTTCAAAAATTACTTGTAGTTTTGAATTTGACAAAATAATTTTGCATATTCTGTAAAGCCGATAAAATAATTTTTACAGATTTATCTCAGCCTGAAATGTAGGAAATAATAAAAAATAATCAAATGCTCCAAAATTTCGAGCAGCTGAGTAAGGTTTTACTCTAATCTCATTACTGTTTAAAATAATTCCTCAAATTTGAAACCTCCGTTGTTTTTGAACAATCATCCACATTTATTTACAATTATCCACATATAATTCATAAATTATACATATGACCAAACTACAATTTCATTTCGAGAAATTACAACTCTTGTCGGAACCAAATATTATTCAATTGTATTAAACCTAATTAAAGAAATTTTAATTTCATTATTGTAACTTTGGAATTTCTGTTTTGTATTATGAAATTGTTTTTCTTATTAAAAATGATTCTATTTTTTACAGATATACCGGATATTGTCCAACTCTTAAATTCCGAGTCGGCAAGAGATTCGGAGCATGTACACAAGAAATAATGAAAGTAAGTAAAGTGCAGGTCTGAAAGTGTGTCCTTATACTTTCATATAAATAAAATATAACCCATATATAAATAATATAATATTATTCCCTGTATAAATTCTAAAGTAAAAAAAACAAGTAAAGTTTATTTTCAATTAATTAATTTCTTACTATTTAATTAATAATTAGTTTTCCCATATTTATTAAAAATATGGCTGGAAATTTTTTTTCAAGTTTGGAATTTATAAATTACATTTATAAATTATATTTATAAAAAATGTATGGTTCATTGCCAAAAACTTGAAAATAGACTTTATTAATTAATTAATGAAAATGTGGGAAACGACTGAGACTTTAAATTTACAACTTTTTGGTAATGATCCATATAAATTAAAGATACATATTGATGAGAAAGTCTTTACATATCGGATGTAAATTAACCTTCACCTAATTGTAACTATGTAGATATTTATTGACCCAATTTAGAAACGATAAACCTGCAGAATCAATGCTTCAAATATTTATTTATTATGTGAAGCAAAATAAATGGGAATTTCTAATCAAATGGATTTATACTGTTATTAGAATTGCTTATTTTTCTTAAAAGAAATTTAAATTAAAAAACAAGTTTCTCTGAAAGAAGATCAAATTATAATTTGAAAATCTTTTCCTTATTAATTTTTCGAAAGCCTTTTCAAAATGGATTTTGTTTAACAATTTTTAATTCCACAATTCTATGAGAGGAACAAATATTTTTATCATATTAAAATAGGATCAATAGGGATTACAAAATTTATCAGACAAAGTTTGGCGCAGATGGCTCAATTCATAATTATTGTTATGAAAATTATCTGTACAAATAAATATAAATATATAGAAATTTATATATCAATAATTGGAAAAAATTGCCATCGAGTGTGCTAAGCTTTGTCTGATCCAAATCAGTAAATGCTGTTTAATTTGCCAGGAATTACTCGAGAAAAAAATTTTGAAGACAGGACCGTACAGACCAAATGGTGGAACTGAGGAATTAATAACCATTTCTCACGAAAAAGCCATCCGAAGGGATTGGAAAAAGGATGCTGATATTTTCAAAACGACGCCATACATTTTAGGATACACAGGCATGAATATTTTGAATCTATATATTTTCAGGAATATCGAATTACTGAAAAAAGACAAATTCTTTTCGTCCAAATGAAAATAATTTGAAACGAGATATATATTTCAAATAATAATTTATTTCACTCTTAGGATACATCCCTGGATTTACTGAACAATATGGTTTGCCTTTTATGAGGGCTGTAGAAGAAGGTGCAAAAGATTGGCGAGAGACACAAAATAAATTACGGGTTCGAAGGGATTCAATGCGAGCTCATGCTGAAAGAAGAGATCCAAGGAATCTTCTCTCACGAGTTAGACAAGACAACGTTCGTGTGGAAAAAGATCATGGTCATCGCAAGGAAAAGAAATTCTTTGGTAACTCATTAAAAAGTAATTATTGACTAACTTTTTTTTCATTGCTTACAAGCGTGTACCTAACTAACAAACAATCAGAAATTATCAAAATAACACCTGAGTAATGTTCTTTCAAACTTTCATCCAGAGATTCATTCTACCTAACAAAAAATTCCTCTGGAAAATTTAAAAGTGAAAGCAATAAAGTTTTCCAAGACTTCCAAGTGTAAATCAAAGCTTTTTTGCTCATACTTTCTCCTCAATTCTAAAGGATCATTTTGTCTAATAACGATCCCCAAAATAAATCAGAGATCTATTTTAAATAAAAAATTTGTTTTGTGGTCTAGATAATCACGTTTCGCCAGAACGACCGCCAATCGTCGGCTACACAGGACACATTCCCGGATCAAAGGGAGAAGTTTCCCTTTCAAAAGGGTATACACAAGCTGCAAAAAAAGGATTGGAACTCGTCCAAAAAGAACGCGAGGAAAGATTCAGCAGAATTAAAAATTCAAATACCATTCAAAGGGTTTTAGATGCTACTTATATTGATGATACTGGACATACGAGAGCATAAAAAAATGTACCTATATTTAAGAAACCCAGTATTTATCCAACCTGAGAGCAATTTCATCTGATTCTAAATTTCCAAAACAGAGCTTCTACCCAAATACGTACTACATTTCTACTTTTCAAAAGCGACCGTGCCTTAAGTACATAATGACAAAATAAATCCCAAATCTTTTCAAGGCAAACTTGAAAGAATCTGTACATTAATTCCGTCTATAAGGCGTGGAAACTTTAAACATCATTCCTGTAAATATCAAGCTTAATTTATAATTCAATTTAGACATATTTTCTTCTGTTTGAAACTAACTATTCTCAAACGAATTTCTAATCAGAAACGTTTTTGAGATATAATAAGAATTGTATTTACAACGCGCTAGTTCTACTTCTCAGTCATTGAAATGGAATATAGTCAGAGTGTTAGCCTTATAAATCTGATCATATACTATTGTAGTAATTTACCTATGTAAATAAAAACTTGAAGTGGAAAACCGATCGTACAACGATAGCAATAAAAATTCCCTTGTTGATTTTCAACTAAAGTTTCATTTATCCAAATCGCGTATTATTTACAAACGCAGGTAAAAAACAGTATTATATTAAGAATTATAAAAAGTAGTGACTGAAAACTAAACCTGATGTAAAAATACCTTCCTTTAGGATTGTAATTGGTCGTTACGTTTTGGTAACCTGCCAATACGATCTGCTTCCAATTCAAAGGTTTTCTTCCATATTTCGACAGTCAAAGTATTTTTTCCCAAAGACAAAGCCATGAGCCTTGCAAAAACCATTAAAGTGTGCAAATTGTCTCCTGTGAAAGATTTGTTTGTCTCTCGCATCTTTACAAAATCCTCCTGAATGACCTGGTGAAGAGAGTTTCAAGTGAAAGTACTTTGTAAATTTACTCGTACTTCATTTTCAATATACTTTGCAAATTTACTCGTACTTCTTTTTCAATTTACCTTTGTCATTTGATCATTAAACTGAAAATTCCCAAGCCTCAGCATATTCAAATACTGTCTGATGTTGTTAAGTCTATTTTCATCCCTCAAGTATTGTTTAGCTGCCTCGACCACTTGTGGATATAAATTCTCAGTCTCTGGGTCCACTGTAAGCGGTATTTGCGTGACGCACTAAAACAAAAAAAATTTCCTCAATGTAGAAGACGAAAAAATAAAACAATGCTGGAAAAAGTAAATCTTACTGGTATGAAAGACTTGACTTCAGATAAGATTAATACGGGGATGTCAGTATCGTAATCTATCACATAAAACTGAAAATCGTAAGCAACTTTCTGAAACTGCACAAGTTTTTTAATCGCATCGTAATTTTTTTTGCCACAGGGAGTAACTTGACCACTGGATAAACCCGTTTCGTCTATTACAAGATGAGTGTTCTCACTGAGTTGTAAGATTCCGCTTGTTAGTCTGTTGCACTGGTAATCTTTCCTTTAAAAAAATCAATTATGATAAAACGTTAAAACATATTTATAAAAACAGAATAGTTTAATAAAAATAAAAACTTCGTACTTGGGGATGAAATTCAAATCGTTAAGACATTCCAAAGTTAGTTCCACGTAGTGGCTTTTTGGTACAAGTTGAGCCAACATGTTGTAAAGTTCCTTTGGGAAAGTTTTATACTTCGCCACTGGGAATTTTGTAATGTTCAGGGGAAAAGTTCCGAGGCAGAGAAAATCTTTTCTCATGTATCTGAAGCAGAGAAATACAAAATCAGACGAAATCTCGATTTGGGCACAAGAAAGTTACAATTCGATTTTCAGCTGAAGGAATATTTTTCAATGGATACTAACATGGAAGAAATTAAGTGACAAATTAAGTAATCCGCAGCAAGCAAGTCACCAAATAAAAGTTGGCTCAGGACCATTTGCAGATCGCCACGAATTAATTCAGCCTTGGAAACGATTTGAGGATCATTATTGATTTTATTCTTTGCCAAAGGTATAACTTTTATAGCGTGTAAGCGCGGAACCATGGACGCGGGAGGATTATGAGTCTGGATTTCAATATCGTCCATATATTCTTCAGAATCGTGGATCTCACTGTGCAGCGGATCGAGAAACAAGAATCCTATAATGTCGAGCACATCGTTCAACTTGTGTGAATCTTTATTTTCATAAATCTAGAAGAGAATAAATAAAATAAATAAATGTATGTCTAAGAAACTAATAATAATTAGGTAGTGATTGTAAAATTGTAAACCTTCACAATGCAAGCTTTCCCATCGTCGTTTGGTATCGGAAAATTAAGAATATGCTCCTTAGACACTATTCTTGTCGTTGTTTCATTTTGTGGGGAATCCTTTGAAACAACTTCACAAGACTCTGAGGTCTTTTCCTTTTTTTTTATAGGTTCAGAGCAGTCCATTGCTTCCGCATCGCTGGTTTCAAGAGATCTTTTACAGACATTCTTCACCGCATTGTCAACATTAGTGGGTGGTACTTTTTCTTTTGCCCAATCGTTCAATCCGGGAACTGATATGACAAAGTAAGTTTGTCGTTCCGAGCTTTTCTCGGAGCTGATGGAAATATTCTCGTGCGACTGTAAAAAAAGGTTTTAGTTGTAAATAATTTCAAGGCATTATTCTTAATTAAAACTTCCTAACTTTATTTATTTTTTAAATTGTGGGCAGTAGCATACATGAGATAAACTATACTTCCAGTATCTCACACCTGTAACTACCCTTTTTTCACTATTTGCCACGCACCATGTCCGGAACGTCTAAACAATCGACGGGACTCCTTGATGCTCCCTTCATGGCATTTTATATTGTTTGAATAAATGTTTTTAATTTTTAAAGACATCGGATAGTAAATTTTTAAAAGGAATATGGATTCTTACCAAACATTGAGCTGAATCCACATACATGCCACTACGAATGCTGGATATTCCAGTTTTTGTATCTGTTACTTTGTACCGTTCAAAGAAAAACTCTGGATTAAAAATATCTTGAACCATTCCACGAAATCTGACCAACTGTCCATCTTTAAAGTAATCCAGAGGTAAAGTGTTTAAACAGGGAATCTCTTGTACTGCATCTGCATTGTCCAGCATCAGTTTGCAAGCAGTCTCGTTTGACACAAAGAAATCTCTGCTCCATTCCTTCACATTCAAAGCTGTGAAAAAAGAATATGTTAAAATGAAAAAATAATAGATCAGAATTCAGGTGAATGAAGAAATACTTACAACTCTAAAATTTTCAATTTCTGTCCATCTACGTAATTATTAATTTAAAATCATGATAAAAAAATTAAAGTTTTTTCATCAGTTAACCTCTAAAATCACAATTTCAGTTTTGATTTTGTTGCTTAATTTTTTTGCAACCACAGACTTTTTAAGGAGCAAATATTAAAATATTAAATTTACATTCTAAAATTTGGTTAATTTGATACAAAACGTGATTTCTTATATTAAATTTAAGATTATTGACATCACTTACCCATTGTGTGCATGGTACGAAAAGACTAAAATCTCCTTTCTTTATGTAAATCACATGAAAATTGTTGACTATTACATAAATATACAAAGTAACATTCAATTTTTATCACTTTTGTAGCACAATAACCTTTTCTGTTGTTAACAAAGAACAAAATGTGCAGAAGTGCGCCAAATACTCAGTGTCACCAACATGAAGTTTTTGTTCTTTTCTTTGATTGGTTACTTCCCTTTATTCCTTTAAATTTGAAAGATTCTCATTGGTAGGCTTTAAGAGAAACAACGAATAGTATCTACTTTATCCACAAAATTTAAAAAATTGGTATCGCTGAACAAGAAGAGCGCGAATAATTTAAAAACTCAAAGTAAACCATCTAATTCTACACGTAGAAAAGGAGAAAAGACTTTGAATCTGAAATAAAATTTTTATTTCTAATTAAAATAATAAATTCTGTAAGTTAATAAATTAATTATAAGTTAAACTATTTTCTAAACTAGCTGAATTAAAACATTACAAATATTAAACGCTTAACATAAAAGAAGTTTTTGAAAATTTATGTACACAGAACATATATACATTCAAAATATATATTTTAGTGTTTTTTAATATGAATATTAGAACATTTTTCTCACAACAGGCATTAATTTAATACAATTATGAAGTAGTATTTTATACAATCATACTGTGATGCAAAAATAATATTCTCATATCATTCTTTTGCTCTCAAATGTACAATTTCACAAACTCGGGATAGCGTAGAATATTATGGATAAAATACATATAATATATAATACATATATAATAAATATTTATAGAGAAAATAAATCGTTTGGATCACTTTTCATTCGATGCTTGCATCTAAAATCCTCCATCTTCATCCGATTTTAGAGACTTCAAGTCTCGCTTCTTCAATTGCACCATTTCTCTACTTATTCCTAAAGTCGGGTCAACAGAAATCTTTTCCGTAAAACTTTGTTGTGATAGATAGGCGTTTGTCTTAATAAGCGAATTTGTGGTATCTTCTTTTTTCGGAGCTTCTTTCTCAATATGTTCATTAGATAAATCATCATTTTTTTTCACACAACTTTCGCGAATTCCATCAGCGTTACTATTTTGTCCTTTGACTTCGGTTTCGTTTATTTTAACTTGGTCCTCAGCTTCTCTTTTTTCTCTTTCGTGATTTTCCAAAATGTCCCTGCGAGCTGCTGAATACTCTTTCTTATTTTCAGTAACTAAACCTCCTGACTCATTGTAACCTTTCGTCTGATTGTTCATTTTCAAGGCAATTGGTACCGAATATTCGTGAAGCCTACTCGTTTCCTTTTCATCCTTCAATGTCTCTTTTTTTAAGACTGAATCGTTTCTTTTTACATTTTCTTCTTTCTTTTGTTCATTGCCGAGAACAGTTTTCTTATTAGTCAAAGCATTCAAAATATGATCGGACGTCTTTTTATCAACGACCAGAGTCGGATTGTCTTCTAATTTTGATTTTCTTTCCGATTTTTGGATCAAAGCCTCGTCATCAATGATTGATTTTAAAGGCTCTTGCACATCTTTCACTTCATTTTCAACCTTAGAGACACTCTCCTTTTGTAGTTCATTCTCTCTTTCGTTTTCAGCATTTAATTTTTTTATTTTCGAATCCAATATTTCAGCATCCCTTTTCATTTCTGCAGGTTTCTTTCTCTCTTCAAGATTTTCTTCCTTTACTATACTACTTTGCTCTTTCGCAATTAAATTTTGTTTATCATTAGATTCAAAGTTTGCGATCTTGACCTCCTTCTGTTCAATTGAATCACTTTTCTTCTCTACTTCTGCACCCTTCGCGAGGCGTTCTTTCTGCTCCTTTTGAAACTCCAGTTGCTGCTCTTTAATATCTTTTAATATTTCCTTTTGCTCCTGCATCATTTCCAATTGTTCCATCTTATGTTTTTCTAAAGTTCTTTTGAGTTCCTCATGTCTCTGAGCGACATCTAATTGCGCCAATTCACCATCAGCTGCCAATTCTGACTCTTCCTTTTTGATAGCATCGGAATTAATTAAGTTCTCGTTTTTCTGTGAATCAACTATTTTCACTTTCTCTTGTATCAGTTTTAGATTTTCTTCTATCTTTGGAATAACCGCATTATTTCCCTTCGAATCATCGTTAGCTTTGTACTCGACCTTCAGCTCCTTAATGGAATTGCCATTTAAATTGCTAATTTTCTCCACTACTTGATTTGTTTCTGGAAGGGCGCTCACAATTACACTTTCTAATTTTGGAGGTATCTCAACAGACTTCTGGGTTACTTCGATGAGTAGCACTGGAACTTGAAGATTCTTGGGAAGATTCCACTTCTCAACATTCTTATCAGGAATATTAAAATCCGGTATTACTATATCTGAAAAATAGTTATTATTTAATACACATTAATGGAATAAAGTAAAAAAGTATGAAAAAAGCTTAATATACCTTTGTGGTTTCTTGAAGAATCAGGATTTTTTGAAATGTCTGGAATCACAGGAATGTTATTTTTAATTAAATTAAACGGTATATTATTAATTTGATTGAGAGATTTGTCTGTTGTGATTGCGATTCGTGGATTGTTAGATTCCTCCTTTGTATGTAAATTCACGTATGTGCCTAGAATCATTATTAAGAGTCCAACAATAGCAATCACCTGAAATAAAAAAATTTCCAACTAAAATCAGATGTACAATTATTATAGAAATCATTCGTCAAAATATTTTTACATCTAACCAAAAACACCCCATCGGCCAGTTCACACCACCTATGAAGTATTACTTACACACCACGGCCTTAATAGAAACCCACGAAGTGAAGAGAGTTATCAGTTATCAGGACTTTTTATCTTTTTTATCAATGATGATATAATCGGCGTCGATTTGACACTCCTATAGCTAAAGCAAGTTACCACGCAAATATCACCCATATTTTAAAGTAATATTCTTTATTTACCTGAGCAAGCAGTCTTTCGTTTGTATTTTTGCTACTTATTGATATGAAGAATGCCGCCGGGAATATGAGGCAAATCATAACTCCAATCGTAGCTCCTACTATGCCAAGCACAAATTCTATGTTTGGAATTAATATCCCCACAATTAACGAAATTGACACAATAAGGAAGGTAAGGAATCTAAACCTCGTTTCTGGCATGTAACTGCTCGTAGCTTCGTGAAGGTAAGCCTAGAAAAATGAATTACCTCGTTATTTCAATGAAATTAAGGTTTCTTTTAATTATTGTCTAGACTCAGTTTTTTACCCGGCGAAAAAGAAGAGAATTCAAACTCGCTCGGCAGGGAAAAATGACTAGTGGAAAGCTGAAAGCCACCGAAAGTACAAAAAGCACTTTGATGACTTCGGATGAAGGACTAGGTTCAAAGCTCATCAAGATATTCCCTGTAAATAAGCTCATCTGTAATTAAAAAATGCAAAACTTTATACAATTTAGGATCAGAATTTCAAGTTTATCTACCTGTAAAAGGCTGTGTGCAACATGCAATATAACCGAATAATCCTACGGACACGTAAACGGCTGTACAAATATTCAAAGCGCCTCTCACAATTTCGTTCATCTTCTCCAAAGACACGTTTGGAATAGATTCATAAATGTCAAATAATTGTGTCTGGCAAAATAAAGCCATTGAGAAAATTGGAAGGCACTGCAGAATACCAGCGGGTCTCCAAAAAAATACGTGTTCGTACCAATCGCCGGCAAAGATATGTTGAGTTGATTCTCCCATTACCTATTTTCAAATTATTAAAACATTATTATTCTTCATACAGAAAATAAATTTTTTTAAATTAAAAGATTATTTAAAACATATTAAATATAGAAAAACTAATCACCTTCAAAACGAGGCAGATATAAAACACGATTGTTGCAGTTGAAATGCTAGAGAGACTATCGATATTCCTAAGTAACCCGAGAGGGAAAACAATAAAGATTGCAGTAGTAATAAGTAAACTGGTTCTGATATTTTCTGGATTTTTGTTTATCATCTTCCCTACGATTTCAGGACTCAAGTCTCCGACGACAACGAAAAATGCAATGCAATTTCCCAAAAGAAAACCAATAATGAAAAGTTCAACGCAAAATTTTCCCATGCGACCAAAAGCATGAAAAGCGAGGAACTCAAAGTTTCTACGTCGTGAAATTACAGCCGATTTAACGAGAAAATGACAAGCAAGCCTAGACATAATGCTACTTAATAAAAGTAATAGGATAGCTAGAATAATACCGCATTGCTTGAAGCAAAACGGCATTGCTAAGACGCTAACACCTATAATTCCATTGGCGAGAGTCATGACGTGTGAAAGATGGGAAATCATTTTTATTTTCGTAAAGAACAATCAGTCTCAAAGTGGGAATATCCAGAAAAAGAAAAAGTCTAGCTAAATTTCTTACGGAAATTAAGGAAGACTACGGAATGTCCATCAAGTGATGAGAGTCTACTAAGAAATGTCTTTCAATCAGTCTTGAACATCTTGAAGCAGTTTTCCTCATTTTGACACAGCACGTTTTTACGAAAAAAATCCAATGTCGTTGAAAACTTTATCACAATATTTGGTTTACTGTGAAGATACAAAAACTCGTAAATTCAAATCTTTTTGGGAATAAAATCCCCTTTGGCTCATAAAAGTGAGGTTAGGAGTACACAATTCCTGATTGTGTACTTTTGCGAACTTTTTTGCATAAAACACGTTCCACTCGTTGTTCCGATAAGATTTTATCATTTTAACTTGTTCAGTTTATAAAATAAACGTCAGTAAACGTGATATTGTTTTCATAACCACGCAGGCACGTTTTAAAGAATGGTCACTAAGAAACCTGCTTGTCAACAAAATTGACATGATTGACATCAACTGACGTTTTGTGTTTTGGCTTGTCTTCTGCTGTCTTTTTGTGATTGGTCGATTCTTTCAGAATCAACTAAAATATAAGCACACCTGCTGATAAAATAAATAAATTCTTCCAGGAAAAATTCTTATTTATTATTACCTAAATATTTAAGTGTTTAAAAATTTAATTTATAAAATATACAATTATTATCAAAATTAGTGTGAAATTGCATGACGAAATAAAAACGCAAAAAATTTCCTTACATAATAGTAAATTTCTTTATTTTTTTTTATTATAAATATTTAAAAACATTCGTGATTGATGTATGCAGGGCATAAATATGCAATGCCTGATGTATCTCCGATCAAACGTAAATTCATGGAGCATAAATTACTTTCTCGGTATGAAATAATTTCGATGAGTAATTATTACAACTGAATTAATAACGAGTACTTATTTTCGAGTCCAATCACTTACACGCCGATGAAGATACTAATCCGATTTAATATATTGTGACGACAATATACATTACTTTCTTTCAATGTCACGTAATTAATTATCATTAAATCCCTTTGAATTGACAGTAAAAAATTATAAAATTAAAACATGATGGGTAAGTTTCATTGCGATTCCACGCGTAAAATTGGAAAAATAAGAATCGGATTAGTAGACGAACAATGTGTACACGAAGAGTTAATGTCGCTTACGATACATTGAGAGAATCTACACCTAATCTCGAAATTTAATACACTCATTGACAGATTAATTCAAACCTAAAATTTCATTCTTGCTTGATTATATTAAATCTCTTTCGCATGAAAACGTAATCTTTAGACACATTAAAATGTGTCTAATGCGTGGAAAATCGGTCAAAAGTAGCTTTCGCGTTATTTACAGAAAAATGGGATGCAAAACATCATCGACCTTCTGTTTTACTGTCGATTGATCAATCGACGGTTTTGCGTATAAATTACGGTCAACCCAACTGTGGTTCAGTCAAGAAAAAAAGAGCTGTCAATGAATCAGGCAATACCAATCTGTTTTGAACATCACAAACGAAATGTACAATTTCCAAAAATAATATTTTCATTATACATAGGAGGAAATCCTCTGTCTCTGCATAAGAAATCAAAAGTTCTGCTTAGCTAGACCTAATACTCGCCATTCTTTACAGAAAGAAATGAGATCCTTCTTTAGAAGCAAATTTCCCCTTGAATTGACTTCTTCAGTTAATTGAAACTAATATTAGATGTATATCAGACTTCAGTCAAATTCGCCTAACAAAAGAAGCAAATGATTGAAATTTTAAAAATCAGAAGAATCACTAATCGAAACGATCTAAGAAACGTCTCCGATACTAGTTTCCGATTTTTTGATAATAAATACATAGAGCGTCGTATCATGCACTTGATAGTTTTACTCGTGCATGGAAACAGTGTCCCGTTGTGCGCCACGAATCTGATCTCAGTGCGTTGGAAAATTGTTTAGAAAAATTATCTCTTTAGACTGTACAGTATGAAAGAGGGCTACGGTGGTTTCGGAAGTTGAATTCATTTTCGAAGCTGTACTCATTTAGACACCTTAGCGCTCTACTTTCTTAAATTATCTACGCTTAGGTGGATTTTCAAATTAAATAAGGATAGCATGAGAATCACTCGTAGCTTCCCATTTATCAGGGATTTAAACCACCGTCCTTCTTCGATTCCTCATTTGTAGAGTTCGACTTGTCGTCCTTTTCGTTTTCTGAAAAAAGAAAAAACAATGTAATTATTATACTTATATTATACAAAAGATTTTTTGATTTTATACTAAAGAAATTTTGTATTTAACCAAAAAAATCTCAGTTTACCTTTAGATTCCGACTTGATGTCGTCCTCTTTCTTGAGATCACTATCCACGCCATCCTGGCCCTTTTCTAGCCTCGGCCTTTTCCTCGAACCCTTGAAAGACCGATTGTCCCTTCGACCACCTTCTCCTTCATCTTCGCTGTCGCTGTACTCATTTTCATGCTGTATCCTCTTGTCCAAATCTCTCTGAGGCAATCTCTCATCAGGGTTTACTTTCTCCTCCAATTCCGAATCGTCAATCACAGCACCATCTTCAGGAATAGCTTGCACCTGCACTCCAGGTGCATGAGGCAACATTCTCAAGTTCTCGAAAAGCCTCGTCCTAAAAAGAAATAAAAATCACATTACAATAAATAAATTGATCGACAACAGTAAAGAGAAAATCTTGTTAGCAAAACAACTTACTTGATCTTTTCAAGATACTCTGTGGTATTTTGATTAGACATATTCGATGGACTAATGTGAAGTTTAAAGTCGGGACCGAAGTACTCAAAGTAATCGTTGTATGGTAGTTCATTGGCGATTTCAGAACCGAGGGCAACTGACGTTTCGTAAGTCCAACACCTCGAGACATTTCTGATTGTGTAGCCACCGCCTCCAACCATGAGGAAGGGCAGATTGTACCTTTTCACGAACTCTACGCACTTTCCGTGACCTCGGACAGTTAAATTGAAGCACCCTAATCTGTCTCCTAATATAGAAAGAGGCAAATATTTCGTCAGAGGGAGCTAAACAAATTTTTCAGAGTGTGAATTGATGATTACCGGTAAGGGAATCGGCGCCACATTGCAAAACGACGGCAGATGGTTGAAAAGTTTCCATCACCTTGGAAATTATCGGCACGAAAATGGATTCGTAACTTTCATCGTCCATTCCATCTCTCAGGGGAATGTTGACTGCATAATATTTTCCCTGCCAATGAAGTTTAAACTGTTATTTTCCAATCTTGACATTTAATTTAGTATTTTCGAATAGCCTTTTTACCTTTCCTGCGCCGATATCTCGAAGATCTCCAGTACCTGGGAAATATTCTCCATATTTGTGGAAGGAAACGGTCATGACTCTGTCGGTTGTATAAAAAGCTTCTTCTACTCCGTCACCATGGTGAACGTCGATGTCGATGTAAAGAACCCTTTGGTGGTATTTGAGCAATTCCAAAATGCCAAGAACTATGTCATTGACATAGCAAAATCCGGAAGCTTCGCTTTTCTTTGCGTGATGCAAGCCACCGCCCCAGTTTATACAAATTTCAGAAGCCTGCTTGTTCAGTTTCACGGCTGCTGCTACCGAACCACCAGCCGACAGTTGACAGAATTCATATAAACCGTCAAAAACAGGACAGTCTTCTCCAACATTAACTGTAACATTTTTAATTTTTGGAAATTTAGTGACATTTCACTGACGGTATTTTAAGATTTTCAGTGGTTCAATGGATTAAATCCATCCGTTTTCAGCTTTAACTAATTAATAAATTTCTCTAGTTCAGGCAATATTAATTTTCTTACATCTCTGCATTTGTTTGTTGTATTCTGTCATGTTGTCGGGCCTAATTGATCTCAGGAATCTGATATACTCGTCACTGTGAAACTTGGTCATTTCATCAGCTGTGGCTTTGTGCGGACGCTACAAAAAATTTTAATACATTGATTAATCTCTTGAAATTAATTAGACTATATATTCTTATGAAAATCCATTCTTTCGTGAATTTTTGGAAGAGATGTAAAATTATATTTTCACGAAATTAATACAAATCACTCACATAGATTTCCATTTTTCGATAAAGACCATAATTTAAGAGTAAATTATGAGTCATCCTTATGCGGTGCGGTTTCATAGGATGGCCCTGCCCGTAGTAGTAATTGCCTATATCACCTAGAAATTAAAATATTTTTTATAAAAAAACTTGTGAAAATTATCGCTAAAATTGATATTTGAAATTTTAAGAGTATACTACATTTAAACTTGTTAATTCAATTCTGTAAGGTTTTAGTCTTTGAATTGTTTATATAATTAAACTAATTATTTATTTAAAATATTTAATAATTATCAAATAAATTTATTTAATTTAATTAAAGCATTTGTGTTCCATTTCGCATCGAGGCAAAGTTAAAGTTGTTGTTTTGCAGAAAAAATAAACTTTCAGCTCGGTCAGTCACCAAAATGGAATAAAAGTGGAGCACTTTCAGAATCCAAGATCTTATAAGAAATCGACGTGATTCGAGGCACGTCGCAACAAACTACAGCCGACTGTATTTTCACTTGAGAACCTCTCATTAAGCATAACAAAAAATGCATTAATCATACAAAAATATAAACTTTACACAATTATTACGTTGAAATAATAATTAAATCGACTCATTAAAGTAAATAGAGTGATTTAAAATGGGCCCTTCTTATTTTGGAGCAAAGTATACATTTTTCATAAACAACACCCACGTAACATCCAAACACATCCGTGCTCCAAAAATGAATGCGTGGTTTTTAAAAAATCGGTAAATTAAAAAACTATAAACCTTTTGCAACGGGTAATATTCAATACTCGAGATATTTTTACTCTTTTATTGGAAATAATCTAAGAGTGAAAAATTTCTGAGACGAAAGGTGCTCCAAAATTACTACAAAAAAAAAAATTAAATGTAAAAAAAACTTGGGCACATTGTTTTTAACGACTATAAGGGTTTTATGCAAAAATAAAAGACCCGTTCATACAATTAATTTAGAAAAGTACGAAATTATTGAAGATAAGGGAGAAAATTTTCAAGTAAACTACGGTCAAAATTCGACTCCATGGCTGATGACTGACGCACGCCATGGGTAGACATTCATAAAATACGGTAGTACGGAGCTTTACTCGAGAATCTCTGGTCTTAACTGTACAAAAATCATCCGCTCAGTTTACAACCACGCTTAACCCAAGATTTTTCGAAACGGACAAGAGAAATTGTAAGATGCTCCATTTTCCACAGACGCACATATTTCATTGCAAAACTAAAATTACAGTCACTGTTGAAAGAAAGACCACAAAGAAGATGAGAAAATGAATTTAAACCCAATTTGACAACCTCTAAGTGCAAGAAAATTTTCACGAGATCACTGTGAACTTTATGTAATTTTTTACTTACTGTCATAGTAGTAGCAGACGCGTTTTCTGCTGTGCGGTAAAGTAGACATTTTTACGAGTTTTCTGTAACTATTTAATTATATTTAGTGCAAATTGAAAGCGCGGTGTTCAACACTACTCAAGAGCCGACCGAACACAGCGCAGCGCAGCGCGTCACTTTTGGAATAATCAATACGCATGCGCAGATCTTTGACCGCTCTTTGTGCGACGGAAAAATTGGAAAATTACCGACATTTTAGAAAGTTCTCGGTAAAGTTGGAAAAATTGAAATTCAGCTCGTATTTCATTTATAACTAATATTTGCTGTAGCTAGAGACTCCTAATTAATAAAATGTGATATTTGAAATATAAAAAAGGGTGTAAAACTTTGTACTCTCGCCAGAATATATAAATTTTCCCTGAATTTAGTTTGAAGAGGTGACGCTGTAGTCGACCGTTATTTAACCGCGAAATCTTGAATATTTGTTTAAACATTTTCAATAAATATTAGTAGGTAAGTATTTTTTTTAAAGCTAAAGATTTGTCTTGCTCAATTTTTAACTGAAATAATTTTTAATAGGGAGAAAGCTTTTTTGCGTAGTTTCTTTTATGAATCGCACAACTAATAATTTATCAGAAATTAAATTAACTTAAAAAACTGTTTATTACACTTTGAAAAATTGAGAATTTTCTGAAAGAGAAAACTGATTTTATATCAGACATGAAGAACGAAATTCTGCTCCGAAAATTCCTGCAAGTGTAAAATTTGCAAGTGAAATCGTGCGACAATTTATTATTTATCTACAATAACAAAATATCGGTATATAGGAGTCTGGAACAAAACAGTAATAAAAAATGCAAATTATATTTAAATAGATATTTATTTTAAAGCGTTTGCACAACACCACTCTACACATTGGCCTAAGTAGGTAAAATAATGCTATCCCATATCGAGAGTGCATTTTAAAATCATAAAAAGGTGAATTAAAAAGGCACTAAACGTCCAAATAGAAAATAGAAAAATCGTACTTTTAATCGATTTTACTTCAAAAGCAATCTTCTCTTCATAAATTTCTGAATCAAGTACATCTCTTACAGAGAAAACCAATCAAAACTGAATTGTCTCCAATTTTTACAATAGTTTTCTACAATAGATTTCTAGAAATTATAAAATATTCTGAAAAAAGTCTTTAAACAAATCTATTTTTCACTTGATATAAAGTGAAACATTATATTTTATCATATTATAAATATTTCACTTTATATAAAATCAGCGATTAGTGCCTTTTCAAAAACAACTTTTAAATATTTACGATTGAGAACAAAGTTTGTTGAATTTGAACGACAAGTACAATTAATAGTTACATCAGCTGCCGGATTCTTAATTCATCAGTGATGGAAACTCGCTCTTCTTTTTTTCCCCATAGAGACAACGTTATTTGGTCACCCTATGTAATGACTAGGTTAGTAAAATATACATAAGTCATACAATATGTCTTAAAATTATGTTTTAAAATAAAAAGCGAATATAAAAAAAAATCGTCTCTTGCGATTGGAATAAAAAATTTATCAGAATTTTCAATTCATATAAATGCAATAGCATCTGTTTTGGCAGTATAATTTTCATTTTCCTATTGACCAATCAATCATATGCATAATAAACTTGGATATAATAAATTGATTGACGGAAACGCTAAACGAGTGTATCCAATAAATCCATAAAAATCAGTGTAAATAGGATCTGCCTTAAACGAACCCGCGAATCTTCTCCAACTCTGATACTGTCGAACCTAAAATTCTTTCACTAGGTATCTTCGTCTTGTATTTATATAAATATATATTATATAAATCGTCATCACAGTATTCAGACAACTTAAAAACCATTCACGAGAATCTCGTAGCCTCGATAATAAAAGCCGTACATTTACTCCAAAAAAGCAAAGAAAGTAGTTTCAAGAATGAGAGGAACGAGATACTTTGAAAATAAACGTAATATCACTAGTTTCGAAATCAAAGAGACACAATGGTCAGGAAAAGTGGTGTACGAAAACTTAAAATTAAGCTATGCCTTATCGTTACCGGATCATCATCAGAAACAAACTTTAGGCAAGTGGAATATTGCACTGGAAAGTCGATGCTAAAGACAATTTGACACACTTCTCAAAGCACCAGAAAACATCACAAATGAGTGCAATTAAATAATAATTAATAACTAATATTACTGTCGCTTTGCGTATAATCAGGCCGAATTTGCTCGTGAAGAAAACTCGAACTTAGTTCGATCTAACATTACATCTGGATGCTAAGTACAAGATCGAAGAAACTCCATTATATTAATCTATTAATTCTCCTTCTGGCGAAAAGCAGAAGAAAAACCCCTCGAACTCTCGATGGCAGGAATATTTTGCCCGATGAATTACAAAAAGGGCCAAAACCCTTAAATTCGTTCCCTAAAAGTATGCTTGTGCGATTTCGAATCAAAGTTAGGCGTTTATGACGGTAAAAGAATTTAAACTCCCGTCAAAATTCTCTTGAACGCTGTATCATCCGATTTTTGGAAAGTCTGTTTTTTGGACGAGTCGCGAAAGGGGGAAAGCAGACTAGGGATTCCACGCAAAATCCAATGCACTGCCGATTGAAAAACACGAATTAGTTTTATTCTGAATTGCGTAAGTACATCGAAAGTACTTGTATTATCCACGACTTTTAAAGAGGCCTTACTCTGAATATTAGAATGAATCTTTCATCGGCAGCAGTCGCTCGATTCAATCACTCAATCATTTGCAATCTGAGGCATCCTTTCGCTCATGTGTAATTTTTCTGTCCGTTTACAAAAGCGTTCGACAACATTTTCACAGCGAAAAGAACTTTAGGAAGGTTTGTGGAGGAATCGGAACGTGAAGTGTGGCTTGATCGACGTCAGCCAACTTCTCCTGAAAGGCCGGATCCTGATCAGCGATACAAGGATGGCCCAGAGATCGCCAAAATAAACAGCGGCAATTGCGACACAGTTGAATCATTTCGGCATATTCTTCTCGTAAGCCGAAGGACCTGAATTTCAAAGAAAAACTGGTTTAGTTGATGGGAAAAAATACTAGAATTTATAATCGTTTTTATAAAAACAGATAATCTTTAAACGTATTGTTCTATTGCTCTAAAAAATTAAATAAAATAAAATAAAGGAAAGAAGTAACTAAACTTACTTTCGGGCAATCGTAAATATAGTCTTCCAGTCTTTTCCAGGGTTGTTTTGCCGAGTAGTGGCAATTTGTTGTGACGTAAAATGATACTGAGCAAGTTCTCGCCAAATCCTTTGCTCTTGAGCCAGAACAGCAAGGTGTTCGCAAGCCTCTGAAGAAGCCTCGATATCTCTTGGATCACTTAGTCGAAGTAAAACCTCACGACGACATTCAGCAGGTAAATCTGACCATTGTGGTTGCTGTTCTTCATCAGGCTGCAGGAGCAATTTTGAAATCAATTTTAAATAATTATCAAAATTAGAATAAATGATAT